>JAODAL010015389.1:25000-84055 GCA_025379985.1 Phyllomedusa bahiana | reverse complement strand
TGTTTTTTTTTTTTCATAAAAGGGTTTTATGGGCCTTTTTTTTCATAAATTTCCTTTTAAGGGGAAAACTTTGGCGTTTCTAGGAGTTTTTGATCGATTTTTATTCCATTTTATGTGCTGCGGGATGAACAATAATCTTAATTCTGTGATTGTTTTTTTAGGGTTTTTTTTACGGCGTTCACCGTACGGGTTAATTAACATGACAGATTTATAGGGCAGGTCGTTACGCACGCGGCGATACCAAATATGGGTACTTTATTTATTTTTGATCATTTTTGGGGCGATTGGCGTTTGTAAAGGGGAAAAGGGCGGTGTACGTATTTTTATTTTATTTTTTGTGTTTGTGTTTTACATGTTTTTCACTTTTTTTTACTTTTTTTTCACTTTTTCACGTTATTTTTTTACTTTTCCCCATAGGGGATTTGAATGAGAGATCTTTAGATCTCTCATTCAATAGGAATCAGTACATAGCTTGTTGCTATGACTGGTTCCTATGGTAACTGTCAGTCACGATGCCGGGTCATGCCCACAGGGCACGGCCGGGCGTCGTGACGTCATAGACAACCCGGAAGGCATTCTCTGCCCTCCGTGTTGTCTGTAGGGAGGCAGGAGCTGCACGGATCGCCCGATCCGTGCGCTGCTGCCGCCGACAGAGACGCAGGAGGAGCGATCTCCTCCTGCGTCTCTCTTAATTATTGCGACCCGATCGTCGCGATAATTAAGGGGTTAACCGCCCCCCCTCCCCTCCCCCGGAGCGAACCGGGGTCGGGGCCGACGCTGCGGGATGTCAGCTGTATATTACAGCTGACACCCCGCGCCGATCGCGCGAACTCTGCCTTAGAGTTCGCGCGATCCTCAGGACGTATCCATACGTCCAGGTGCGTGAACCCCTAAACCACCTGGACGTATGGATACGGCCAGGGTCGTGAACGGGTTAATAGCCTCTTTTTACTTTTGCCCATTAACCCCTTCCCAACATTTGACATACATGCACATTATAATGTTGAGAAATATTATGAAGTATGCTCTATATACAATGGATATCATCTTATAGTAGCAGCCAGCACCTGCCTTCAGTGGCCAGAACTGGAGAAAACTCTGATCATGGCTATATGACTTCTAAGATGTCAAGGTCAAAATTACTGCAGCATTTATGCAGTTATGCAGAAGCTGGAAACCATGGAGTTTCGACTGGTTGCCATGGTAGATTTTCAGTCACTGAAACGGTGGACGCCGGATATTTGTATATCCTCTGTGATCACCAAGAGGGTAGATGGTATAATAGAAAACCACACCAGAGAGTGGAGTCTAAGTGGCCTGCCAGAAGGTTGGATGGACTTCGCTGCAGGTAACCCCAAGGTAACTACCTCTGACGTGGCCACTCGCAGTGGCAGCTAAAGTGCTGGATGGAAGACACTGTAACAAGGGCCTCAGTGTTCCAAGCAAGTTCAGAGGCCAATGTGTGAATATGGATGGCATATTGGCCCACTGTGGAATTTCCTTGTCTGAAATGGAGCAGAGACAATGCAACTGAGGTGTTGTGCCCAAGTTGTTTAAAGATTTTGCAGAAGGTGCACAGGAATTCTTGTAGATCAGTTGTCAGCGGATCTCCTCTCTCCCAGAGGGGTAAGGCCCAGATTTCACCTGTGAGCAGGCTAATGATAAAAGCAATCTTGGCACAATTAGATGGAAACTGGTGTGCTTGAACCTTAAAGTGTATGACATACGAATTGATGAAGTCGTAACAAGAATGGGGTATGGGTAGAGATGATGGGTCACAAGGTGTAGCCGTAAACGGGTGACAGAGTTCCAAGCAGGTAATGGACTGGTACAATGGCAGGATAACAGCAGTATATATATGCACTGCATAGTGCAGGGTAAACCCAGGTAAACTCAGGCAATACAGCAAGCAGTACAGCAAGCAAGGGTCAAGATTACTGAAGAACATCCACGAACTGTTACTGAGGCAGGATCAGGGAGTTCCTTAAATCAAAGAAGGTCACAGGTTATTGGACAGGTAGTTAGCATACTGTTCCTTTAAATCTAAAAAAGCTGCTGCCCTTCTTAGGGGGTGCGTGCATGCACAGGAAGCAACAGAGGACGGATTCACACAGGATCGTGATAAGCAGCAGGAGCGAGGACAGGTGCGTAAAATCTGCCGCTAGGCACCACTACTTTCCCTCAACCTCCCCTCCTTTGAGGTGCACTCTGTCCGCATCTACTCCTCCTCCAACCTTCAAGTGGCTCCCGTCTACCGACTGCCAGGCCCTGTCAATGCCTTTCTTGACCACTTCGCCTCCTGGCTTCTCAAATTTCTTTCTACTGATATCCCCACCATCATAATGGGAGATTTTAACCTCACCATCGACACACACCACTCTGCTGCCAGCAAACTTCTCTCACTGTCCTCCTTCTTTGACCTCTGGAGCCACCCATAAAGATGGACACACGCTGGACCTTGTTTTCACCCGTCTCTGCCCTCTATCTAACTTCTCCAAATCTAAACAATCTATATCTGACCACAACCTGCTTACCTTCACCACACTCTCCATCCCACCTGCCTCTCCTGTCTCACATCTAGTACACCCCGCAGGAACCCTCACAGTGTCTCTGACTCTCTTGCACCTCTCTCTACCATATCCTCGTTTGATGACCCTGACACAGCCACCGCTTTCTACAACCACACAATCTCCTCCACTCTTGAGTTGGATGCTCCTCTCACACACCACAGAAACCAGAAAATCAACAGACAACCCAGGCACACAGACTTCACTAAACAGCTGAGGTGGGCTTCCAGAATTGCTGACTTTGCCTCATACAAACAATCACTACACACATTTAAGTCATCACTCACCTCTGCCAAACAGGATTACTTTACCACTATCATAACCTCGCTATTCAACACCTTCAACTCTCTCCTCCATCCCCCAGCACCCCTCCCCATCTCTCCTTTCAGCAGATGACTTTGCCACTCACTTTCTAAACAAATCAACCTCAGAGAAGCTTCACCCCCCCTTTCCATACCCACATCCATGCCTGCACAGTCCCCACCGTCACCCCTCGACCTCCCTTCATTCTCCATAATTGCTTCCTACTTCACTCATGACAAGCCTTTTTCTCAAACTTTCTAAATACAACCTCAACCCCTGAACCTTAACCCACTGCCATCTCACCTCACCCAAAACCTCAGTTTGTTTCATACCAGCTCTCACCCATCTTTTAAACCCTATCACAACCTTGGGTATCTTCCCTTCCCTTTGCATGCTACCATCACACCCACCAAAAGAAACCATCTCTTGACCCCCCCCCCCCTGTCCAATTATCATCTAAATCTCCTGCTTCCTTTTGTTTTAAACTCCCGAACAAATGTCTATCTTAAAATGTCCTCCAACTTTTTTTCTGACCCACTGCAAATTGGTTTTTCCGATCCCACACTCTACAGAAACCACCCTAAACCAAGGTACCAATGACCTAATAACTACTAAACCTCACCACTACCTATCCTTCTCCTTTTTAGACTTATCCTCCCCTTTTTGTCATTTTGACCATTCCCCCCAGCTACAAATCCTCTCACCCCGGGGCATCACGACTCACCCTTTTCCGATCTCCTTAAACCTCATTGATACTTTTCAGTCTTTCCCCCTTTTGGGCACCCAGCAGGGTCCCTTTCGCCATGGGGGGGCCCGGACAGTAACAGAGGCCAGCCGCCTACGTAAAAGAAAGGGGGGGGCGCGGCACTATGACAAAGGTCTATCGATTTTTTTCCACAAAATTTTTAATCCCCCTAAAGATGGGCGAATTTCCCAAAATTTTCGTTTCTTTTCACTCCCCCCGAATTTCTCGGCAAAAAATAATTTCGTTCCCAATTATTTTCGGCACGAATCACGTTAAAAAACAGTTTTCCAAGCTGCACAGAGACTGCAGGGTGCTGTAGAACATGTGCCATCTTAAATATGCAGAGGGATTGGTTTGGTCTTCATACAAGTTGTGTTTAGTATGACCCCGCACAGGGGACTGCCGCCGCTCTTAGAATCGCTTCAAAATAAAAATTTTCCCGGGCACTAAGAGGGCAAAAAATGCCAAAAAAAATGAAGGGGGGGTGTAGCCTGATAAAGTCATGCGAGCGACAGCTGGAAAAAAACAACTGGGGCTCAGGGGGCAACAGAGTGACAGAGATGGAGGTGACAGCGGCAGCCACAGCAGCATGAGGTCAGAAGTGGCACAAGCATTCTGGAGGGGCAAAACAGAGTGGCCCCCAGAGTGGGCTACAGAGTGGGGCAAAGACAAGGGTTAGGGCACGGCAGCAGCCACAACAGCAGCATGAGGGCAGACAGTGGCACAAAGACCAGGTGTAGGTCACGGCAGCAGCCACAGCGCGCTAGGTCACAGTGGCACAAGACACAGTGTTGGTCACGGCAGTAGCCATAGCAGCAGCATGAGGCAGACAGTGGCACAAAGACATTCGGAGGTGGCAAAAAAAGGGTAGGCCACAGAGGGGACAAGACCAGTTAAGTCACGGGGAGCAGCCATAGCAGCAGTATGGGTCAGACAGTGGCACAATGACAGAGTGTGTAGGGCAGGCACAGCCACAGCGCTTGAGGTCAACAGTGGACAAAGACAGAGTGTGTAGGTCACGGAGCAGCCCCACGCAGCATGAGGGCAACAGTGCACAAGACAGAGTGTGTAGGTCACGGCAGAGCCACAGCAGCAGCAGAGGTCAGACAGTGGCAAAAAGACATTTGGAGGTGGCAAAACAGGATACCACAGAGTGGGGGCATGACACGTGGGAGGGACGGCAGCAGCCACACAGCAGCAGAGGTCAGACAGTGGCCAATGAACAGTGTGTGGTCACGGCAGCAGCCACAACAGCACATGAGGTCAGACAGTGGCAAATGACGTGTGTAGGTCCGGCAGCAGCAGAGGTCAACAGTGGGACAAGACACAGTGTGTAGGTCACGGCACCCCAAACCACAAGGCAGCAGGGCCCAAAGGAAAAAGGGGGGCCCAGGGGAAAAAAACAAAGTGGCACAATGACATTCTGGAATGGCAAAAAAAAGGAGTAGGGCCCCAGAGTGGGACAAGACACAGTGGGGGTCACGGCAGCAGCACAGCAGCAGCAAGGCAGGCAGGGCACAATCACATTTTGGAGGTGGCAAAAACAGGGTAGGCCCGGGTGGACAATGACCAGTGGTAGGGTATGGCAGCAGCCCACGCACAGCATGAGGGGCAACAGTGGAACAAAGACAGAGTGTTTAGGTCCGGCAGCAGCCAAGCAGCAGCATGAGGCAGACAGTGGCACAATGACACAGTGTGTAGGGCACGGCAGCACCACAGCAGCAGCATGAGGCAGACAGTGGACAATGACACTGGGGGTGGCAAAAACAGGGTAGGCCACAGAGTGGGGCAATGACACAGTGTGTAGGTCACGGGAGCACCACGCAGCACATAGGTCAGACAGTGGCACAAAGACAGAGAGTGTAAATCAAGGCAGCAGCCCCACAGAGCATGAGGTCAGACAGTGGCACATACGATGGTGGGCACGGCAGCAGCCATAGCGCTGAGGTGAAGTGGCAAAAGACATTCTGGAGGGGCAAAAAAAGGGGGAAGCCACAGAGTGGGACAAGACACAGGGGGGTCACGGCAGCAGCCACGCCAGCATGAGGTCCAGAAAAAGTGGACAATAAAACGTGTGAGGTCACGGCAGCAGCCACACCCCAGCATGAGGTCAGACAGTGGCCAAACATGGAGGTCAAACCCCGATAGGCAGAAATGGCACAAAGCACAGTGTTTTGGTCACGGCAGCAGCCCAGCAGCCATGAGGGCAGACAGTGGGACAATGACAAATGTGAGGTGGCAACCACGGCCCGATGGTTTAAAATGGAAATGAATTCCCCCTTTTTTTGGGGGCAAAAAACAGGGTAGGCCCAGAACAATGAACCTGTGGAGGTCACGCAGCAGTACGCACAGCCCATTGGGTGGCAGGGGGGGGGGGGGGGAAAATCACATTCTGGATGCAAAACAGGAAATGGCCACAGGGTGGGAAAACACGTGGGAGGTCAAGGGGGAAGCCCAAAGCAGCAGCTGAGGTCCGTGGGAAAATGACAAAGGGGGGAGGACGCACAGCCACAGGGCCGCATGAGCGGAAGTTTGGCCAATGACCGGTGTAGTACGGCAGCCCCCACAGCGCAAGAGGCAGGACAGTGGCCAATGACTTTCTGGAGGTTTTGGCCCAAAAAAACAGGAGTAGGCCAAGGTGGGACAAATACCGTGTGTATCCCGGGGCAGCCACAAGCGTGGGTTCAGACAGTGGCACAAATGACAGAGAGTGTAATCACCAGCGGCCCGCGGCATATCAACAGTGGCCCCCAAAGCCCCCCCCGATGGTAGTCCGGAGCGCCATTAGCCAGCATGGGTCAGACAGGGCAAAATGACATTCTGGAGTGGCAAAAAAGGTGGGGCCCAATGGGGCAAAAACAGTGTGGAGTCACGGCGCACAAGCAAGGGATATCGGCTGGCACAATAAACTTTTTTGAAATGGTAAAAACAGAGGGAACCAAGGTGAACATGAACAGGTGGGGTCCGCAGCAACACAGCCGGGCATGAGGTCAGACATGGCACTGAATTCTGGAGGTTTGGCAAAACGGAAAGGCCAAGAGGCCAAAGACCCCGTGGGAGGTCAGGCCAGCCCAGCAGGCCCCGAGGTCAGACAGTTCCCCCTGGGGCGATGGGAGGGGGTGGAATACAGGGCCCTGGTAAAAGATGGTGGTGGAGATGGAGAACTTTCAGGAGATGTTGGCCATTTTGGGGCGGCATCAGAAAAGTGGTAGGCAGGTATTTTGAACCCCGACTCATTTTAACAGTTTGGTTTCTTTGTCTATTAGTTTTAGCCTAAGGATTGGTGGTTAAATCTTGGGTAGCCTGATCATCTTGACGGGGGGGGGGGGGGGCAGTCTTCACATTTCCCTGGCAAGCGGGTTTCCCCGGTTTTGGGGAAGATTCCCCTGCCACTGAACACCCCCCCCATGCCCCAAATATGTCGCAAGACCTTTCCCCTGCAAACTCAAAGTTCCCACCTCCATTTTAAACCCGGAGCAGTTCCTCCCTTGGGGGACTTCGTTGGGCCGAGGAAGGGCCAGGTGTAGAACGCGTGAAAACCGCTGTGCCCCTACACATGTGGTATGATGGAGAAATATTTGGGTGGAGGCTGAAAATGGTGGGGGGGGAGGAGGGGGGGGACATTGGCGCGGGACCCAGTTTGACAACGTGGAGGAGAAAGTGGCGTCCCCTGTCCAAGTTGTTGGTGTGCCGGGGCCGGAAAGAACTTTCCCCCAAAAGGGGGGCCGTAAAGGAAACATGTACGGGCCCCTTTGACTGTATTTTAAGCTCCAGACGTCCGCCCCCTGGCCGGGGACCTTGGAAAAAAAACCGAAAAGCTAAAGGATTTGGCCCTTCCTTCTGTTCTACATTTTTATAAAAACGGAAGGGGAAAGAAAACCCAGTTTCCAGCCCCGTTTGGGGGGAAAAATTTTAAAAGGGTAATTTTTATTTGGAAATCCCTTATAAAAGGTCATCTTGACCGGGCGGTTGCTGTAAGAGTCGCTGAAGCGTTTGGGAAGTTTTTTCCCCTTAGTCTTTACATTACAATAAAAATTAAAAAAATCCCCTTTTAAATTTAAAAAGGCAAAACCGGTCACTTGTGTTAAGAGGGAAAAAAAACCCTTAACCCCTCCCAATGTCAAACCCAAAGTGGATCTAAAAAATATTTTTCAAATTTAAAATAGATCAAAGACAGTTTACATCAATATTGATAAAAAAAATCCTGGTCAAACAATTTTTTTTACAATGTTCCCCACCTCAAAGGGTCTAAACATTTTTTTCTATGCCTAAAAAATTTTAAAAAATGGGGAAGGGGTCTCCATTGTGATTTTTCTATAAAGTGCTTTGAGGCCTAATATACCGTTTTTTTAGTGATTTCCCATATGTCTGTTTAAATGTCCCCAAAAATTCTTTTTTTTAATGCTGTAAATTCAGCCAACATATTTTAATTTACAAGTAGCAAGTAATCAAAAAACCGATTTTTTGGTGTTACAATTAACATACGATTTTAATATATTTGAAATTTTTTCCCCCAGGGGATGAAAAAGGGTTTTTGAAAAACCGGGCATAAAGTTCCCTGCATTGCAACATTTTATGGGAAACCTTTTGGGGTTTGAAAACCCCAAGGGGGGAGTTTTAAAACGGTTCTGTTAAAAAAAAAAAAAGCTTGGGGGACAAAACGCCCAAAAGTTTTTTTCCCTTTCCCTAGAAAAAAATTTTTTTTTTCCCATCATTCTCTATAAAAGGTTTTTATATTTTTAAAAAAAGAGTTTTGGTGATTTTTTTTTTTATCGCAACAATATTTTTAATTTTGGACTATAAGGAGTGGGGAAAACACAACTTTGTTTTTAGGTTCTTTTTTTCTTTCTCATTTATTAGCAATCTTCAGGGGGCAAATGGGCCCAACTTTTTTTTTTTTAGCTCTGTTAATGCCCCAAAAGTGAATAGCCTCTATTCCTAAACGATCACATCCCTCTTTCTAAAATTTTCCCTGAAACCTGTGTTCCACAAACAATTTTTTTTTTTGATTCAAAATAATTTTCCACCTATAAAAAATTTTTTTTAAAACCATATGGGGTGGATGGCTTTATTTGGGCCCTGCAATACGAATTCCTAGTTTTTTGGTTTTCGATGGGCAAAAATGTCTACCCCCCCTTAAGTCATTGCCACACAATGTAATACCCAAAAAAATTTTATTTGTTTCCTAGGCCTTTCGTAGGTGAAATGTAAGTTCAGGGGCGGTTGTTTTTAAATAAAAGTGCAAACTTTTTTTGGCCCTTCCAACTCTGACCCCCCCCCCCCCCCCCCAACAAAGAATCGTCATAAACGACCGTACCACCTGATGTGGGGGGGGAAGGACTGCGAAGAGAAGGGGAAATTTCTTTTTCCCAAACGGGAAAATAAAAATGTTGGCCAAGGGAGGGGGAAATTTTTGGCCCCTATTGCCCAAAACCTCGCACTGAAGAAAAAAATTCTTGTAAAAAAAAAAAAATTGTTGTGCTTTAAAAAAAAAATCTGTGGCCTAATCAAAAAACCTAAAAAATTGGGGTTCCCTTTGGAGTGTGGACAAAATCGAGAAAAAGGGGAATTCTAAAAAAAAGACAACCCCCCTGGTCGGGGGTAGGGAGGGGTACAACCCCCCCCACACACACGAAAACCCAAGGAAAAAGTCAAACCCCCACGGAGCTTGCGCCATAATATTGACCAGGCTTTTAGAATCCTTAATAAGACCTGGTAACTGAAGTACAAGTGGTTGCAAGATGTCATTCCATTTCACCCCCAAAGAAACCCAAAACCCAAACACCCAAATTCCAGCCCCTATGGGTCAAGTGGGGGGGGGTTTGGGGAAAAAGCCCCTTTTGGGGTTTTTTTGGAAATCATAAAAAATTGGTTTTAATGGGACAACCCACAAAAATTTTTCTCAGTAATGTTTTTTGAAAAGCTCCCATGGAAAACCCCGCCCTTGTAATAATTTTTGAAGTTTATTTTGGAAAAATTGTGTTGAATCAAAAAAAAGGGGGGGCGGTAAGTGTCAAAAAATTTAATATTTGTCAGATTCAATTTTTTTGATTTTAAAACCCGCGTTTAGTACAACAATCCCCCCCCCACCTTTTAAAATCCGCGGGAAACGAATCGGGAAAATTTTGGAAAATTTTTTCTGAAATTTCCCGGGAGGGGCTGTATGTTCTGTTTTTTGAATTTTAAATTTATTTGGGAGTATCCCTGACTTTTTGCTGTAGACTTAATAGATCACGTTCTACATTCTCTTGGAATAGGTCTAGACCAGTTGGTCGAGAATTTAAAGGGTAAAAATTACTATTTTTCTGACTGGGACAGGACATGGTTCTGTGATGAAAGAAGAGCCTTCACTTTGTAAACTACGTAATGCAACTATATTAAGAGTTTCTTCGAATGAAAAGAAAGTCGCAACCTTTTACACTATCTCATGCTTTTTATAAACCTCGTTTCTAACTTCTAAGTGAATGTCTGAAAAATGATTTTTCAAGGTGAGATTATGAGCTAATCTATTGATGTCTAATAATGTGGAATATAAATCGAAATTTTTTGTGGGGATAAATCCCAAACCCTTAGACAACAATGAGATATGAGTCTCTGTCAAAATATAGCTTGACACGTTCACTATGGGAGAGTCTAGAATCTGCGCCTGCGTGTCTTTCTTGGCTTTCTTGTGTTTTCTCCCAGATCTTCTAATTCGTTTTTTGAATCTTTGTTAGAAGTAGTAGCCGTTTTAGCATTAACTTTTCTAGAAGTATTGATTCTTGTTACCGATGCATCAGAAAGTGAAGTATCCGAATGTTCCTCTGATATAGAAGTAGCCAAGGTTTCAGCTGACGAATCCAGTCCAGGAAAAGAAACCGCATTCTTTCTTTGAGTCCATGGTTGTTTGTTTTGTTGTTGATTTTTTAGAATGGAACGAGGGGTGGAAACACTGCGATGCCATGTATACACCTTATCGTCATTATAATCCAAAGTGTCTCTTTTCAAACTTTCGCTTTTTATAAGCTACTATTGAGTCCTCCAATTTTTGTATATTGGTTTGCATTTTCTCTTGTAATTCCTTATATTTAAAGGTAGACTCAAAAGGCTGTAGTTCTAATTTCAAATTAGAAATTTCCTGATTAATAGAAATTCTTAGTGATTCTTCGTTTTTATTCAAAAGTTCCATCAATTTGATCGAGCAATCACTCAATATAGAATGCCATTCATCCATACATTCTTTGGAAAGTGGATAAGACGGAAATTTTTTGATACGCAGGCCGTGCGGTATCATTTTTTTCTTGACATAATTACATAGTGTGGTTTGATCCCACCAAAGACGCAACTCCTTGCAGGTGAGGCGTTCTAATTTGGACATATTAGTATGCAAGTCTAGGTCAACCGCTTGACTGCTGCCGTCATCACTATTAGTGAAGATATCTGCGGCTTTTTTTAGTCTAGCTGAAACCAATGATGAAACACTCGCATCACTAGAGGTGGAAGGATCGACAGGTGCTTGAGACATTATGGTCAGACACTTTTCGTAATGCAAAAATATAGAAGAGTACACAGTCAAAATGCAAAAAGATTTAGTTCACTCGTATCCTCTTTATGTCACACTGAATTGCATGTGTGCTTGAAGAGTAAATCTAGGAACATAAGATAGCGGGAGCACGTAATGATTCCAAATCCACAATGAGAAAACGAAATAGTATACAGCTCACCGTCAATGTTACTTTAGGCAGGTTACAAAAACTTTTACATCCACTGTGAACAATGTTACACATGATAGTACATCGTTTGTTAATTGTAACACCAAATATACGGTCTATTTGATTACTTGCATACATTGTAAATTACAATATGTTGGCTGTACTTCTACAGCATTAAAAGTTAGAATTCGGCGACATTTATCAGACATACGCAAATCACTAACAATCGGTATATCTATGGCCTCAAAGCACTTTATAGAACATCACAATGGAGACACCTCAGGTTTCATATTTTCAGGCATAGAAAGTGTTTAGACCTATTAGAGGTGGAGATCATTGTAAGAAATTGTTGAATCGGGAAACGTGGTGGATATATCAATTGGTTCACGTTATCCCGCAGGTATGAATAAGAGACAGGATGTTTTTTATCAATACTGATGTAGCTGTGCATTTGATCTATTTTATGTGTTGAATAATATGTTTTAGATCACACTTTGGGTTAGGCATGCAGAGGTTAAGGGTTCTTCCCTCTTAACACATGTGACCGGATATGTGCATATTTAAAGGAGATTTTTTATTTGTATTGTACACGCTATAACTAAGGAATAATCTTCCGAAACGCGTCAGCGATAGTGTTGAGCGATTTTTATCGACAAAGTTGAAATCGGCAAGGTTTTTTATGGTGATCGAAATTTCCAGATCATGCGATAATTAAGGTTAAAATCGGAGCATCATCTATTAAGATCGCGCCTTTTTCGGCGCTTCCTGTAATTTTGGCGGCCAGAAAATCAGATTACAGAATAGAGCAGGGTGAGATGTATGTGCGATGTCATGACTGGGATGTGTATGGTTGCGATTGGCTGGAAAAATCACATGACTCGCTTTACATTGAACAGCGTTTCCTGTTCAGCTCAGTGTCTCTCAGCGTCTCTGGGATGGGGACTGCGTCTGCGGGTGGAAACAGCTCAGCAAATTAGTTATTCTGCACAGAGAAACCTCTACTATTAGCGTGATCCTTCCATTTAGTTGGGATTAGAGATTTGAAGATTTTATGTAGTTAGCTAGAGAATTTTAAAGCAGCATCTACCGCTGTAAATTCACGGCGGGGGAGCAAGGGGAGGCCCCCGCGGGCGAACACAGACAAGCTCTATCTATAAAGAACACTGGAAAAAGTTCACCAAGACTTAGTGTAGACATTGTAGTGGAATATCTTCATTATTAACAGTTTGCTATTGAAATGTTTCCTGGAAAATTGGGCAGCCTGAACTTATATTGGATACACAATCATTTCTAGTAACTGCAGGTCTCTTTGTTAGGTGCAAAACTCCACTTTTATTATCAGTATACATTTCTGATATGTGTTCATTTTAATTTTACCCATTACACCTGTGAATGTTGATATATCCACCTTGCAGTTAAATTACAATCCAGCAATCTTGTAGTCAGCACAGGTTGTTTTCGGTTGCCAAAAATACAGTTTTTATCGTACGAAAACAAAAACAGGGTTAAACTTGTTTTTGTGGACTTTTGCACAACCAGCATTGTTCATTGACGCAAACATCCACGTAAATCTTAAAACAGCAATTCTATATTCACCACAGGTGAATTGAAAGGTGCAAAAAAATACCGTTTATTTTTACCAAAAACAAAAACAGATACGTGTTTTTGGACTTTGCCAGTCCAGATTTGTTGATAGACACCTTGCAGTTAAATTTGAATCCAGCAATTTTGTTTTGATTAGAGGGATTTGAGAATAGCTGTGATTTCCCGTCTTTTAATAAGAGACTTTCCAAAAAGCGAAATGCAGGTGGTAAGCGAGCAAAGAGGGGGGAAGCACATGGAGGTAGAGGTACGAGAGAAGGTGCCCCTTTCCCAGTGTGGCGACAACACGCATGCCAGCGGATCGTCAGTTGCAGGACCTTCAGGCCTGTCTTCGCTGGGTCAGGGCCCTATGAATCTAAGTAACGAACATCGTCGCCAATCTGTCCTTCAGTGGTTAATGCAACCTGAAACTAGCAGTTTACCCCCTTGTCCTCGCAGTCACGGCCACAAATGTCGTCATCAGCATCATCAGCATCCGTCCAACACAAAGCAGCCCAAATGTCAACTCGTGTACCCACCACTGTGGATAATCCATTGTCTGCGGACCTCTTTTGATGGACAATATGCGGTTGGTGTCAGAAGGCATGATAAAAGATAAAGAGGATGATTTAGTCTGCTGACGCCCAGTTATGATGCCATAGAGGAGGTAAAGGGAAAGCCGGTCAATCGGCAAAAATCCCGGCGGTCCGGCAACGCCTTGCAGTCCCCCTTGCTTGTACCCCGCAGCTTCTGGATGCAGAAAGTCACGACGACCAACTCACCTGTGTTGATGATTATGATGATGACGACATTGCGTAACCATCCTTGTCTTTTCCGCAGAAATTTCTTGCTAGCTATTCATCAGTGGACGAGTAGGAAGACGATGGGGTAGTTTCAATACGGTTCCCGACACAAAAAGGGAGACGGCGGTCGCAGAAGTCAGCTGAAATCATAACGCCAGCCATGGTCAGCGCAAACCCGCTCCTCGCTTATCGCCGCCCAAAAAAGGTCCAGGACCTCTCAACCCGGGGCCTTCTTTGAGAAAGCTCTGATTCACCCACGATGTCATATGCCCCCTTTTGCCTTTAAACGCATAAGTAGAGGCAAGAACCTTAAGTGGTTAACCACCCCAACATGTCTTGTCTCATGCAGCGTTTGCATGAGTTGAAATGGAGGGAACACTTGGCCAAAAAAGGCCCAGACCGACGCCGGGCCTCCAACCATTGTCCACCCTCTGTCTCCGCCTCCCCCTCCTCCTCTGCCACCACCAAGCGTTCCTCAGTCCCCATGTCTCTCAGAGTCATGATCAGGGATCAGCCTCCGCTTCACCCTTTCCACCGTGCCCGAGTACCACCAGCCCCAAACCAGAGACCCATCCTCCCCCTTCTCCTTCGCCAGTTTGACGACCTGCACGCCGCACAGCGGCCAGTCTAGCAGCCAGCCTTCTGTCTTTCCGGGTTTGGGAGAGAAGAAACACTTTAACCCAAAACCCAAAGCCAAAAGCCTGAATGTCGGCATTGCCAGGCTTTTGGCCTTGGAAATGTTGCCTTTCCGTTCTGGTGGACACAGATGGGTTCCGCCACGTCATGGCCCCCCTGCCCCCAATACCAGATGCCGAGCAGGCCTTTTTTTTGCCGGGAAAAGCCGTCCTGCCCTGGCCAGCCACGTGTCATCTAAAATTTCAAGCGCGTTGTCTGCATCTGGTCCGGAAAAAAGTCCATTCACCACGACACATGGACTAGTAAGCACGGCCAAGGCCGCTATATCTCTGTGACAGCTCACGGGTGAGCTGGGGTGGATGTCTCTGGGGTGACGGTGGCTCTCAGGCTCGGCGCACGCTCTACAAAATCGCAGGGATGGTGAAGGGCTCTTTCTCCAAGGTCCTCTGGTGGGCATCACGTCCCCAGAGACACCAGGGCCTGTTGAAATTAATCTGCCTTGGAGACCGTCCACACACAGGTCAGGAGTTTGGGGGACGGCTCTCCCAACGAGACCGAGCGCTGGCTGGGTGACAAAACCTTGTGCCGGCAAGGTGGTTTTGCGATAACGGGGGAAATCTGCTGGCCGCCTTAAAGATCGGTAGGCTGGAGCACATCCTTGCCTGGCACATTTTCATGAACCTTGTCGTCCAGAAATTTCAAAAAGAGCTACCTGGGTCTGGACTGCCTGCTGAAGAATGCTCGAGGTCTGAGTTCGCACGTCCGCCGTTCGCCCCCTGCGACAGCCCGCCTGGCTGCGCTGCAGCGTCAGCTCGGCCACCACGTCAACCGCCTCATTGTTGACGTGGCTGGAATTCCCCCCTCCACATGCTCCAGCATTGTGGCAGCAGCGCAATCCCCATACGAGTACGAAGTGACACATGGCCTGACAAGCCCCCTTTGCGGACCTCGGGGTGTTGAACCACCGAGAGTGGAGGCAGGTGAAAGAGCTCTGCACCATCTTTGCCATTTTTGAAAAAGCCACCAAAATGGTCAGTGCGGACAATGCCCTTGTCAGCATGAGCATTGTGGTGATCTTAGTTTGGAACGATCGTTGGACATTCTGAAACAACAGGTCCCGCCAGACGGAGGGGGAAAAGGACACTGGGACACGGAGCCTTTCCTCCGTCAAATCCACAAGGCCCGACAGTTTCACAATTTCATCGGTCTTCTTTAAGGCAGTGTTCGGGGTCCAGAGCTAGTGCAAGGTCAGCTCTCAGGGTGCATCATCTCAGGCAAGTCTGGGCTGTGTTGAAGCTGTGCCGGAGGCAGCGGAGGAGGAGGAGGAGGAGGTATTCCTAGACACCGATGCCTTGGAAAGAGGTTGGCGCGAATTTGAGGCGGAGGAGGAAGATGGGAAGAATCAGTTTGCTAGTGCCCCTCGACCCAGAGGTTTGGGAAATCAAGGCTCCATCTCTCACATGAGTGCTTGGATGCTCCATTTCTCCAACATGATCCTCACATTAAGGCCATCAAAATGAACAACAGTTACTGGGTGGCCACCCTCCTGGATCCCCGGTACAAAACTAAAATCCGCAGTTTCCTTCCACCCACCCATATAGAGCGTAATTTGCTGGAAATGGAGAGCTTGCTGATTTATCATCTGGAGTCATCTGTTGCGTCTGCTTCACGTTCCCCATATGTCACGGTGGAAGAACATCAGCGACGTGACAGCAGTAGAGTGCCAAGTAGGCATAGCGGCAGCAGCAGGCAAGTGGCGAAGCCTAATGGGTGACCTCTGGCAATCTTTGTTTACCACCTCACCAACGCATGCAATGCAGGGCACACAAACCAACACACAGAGATCGCTTAAGATCATGGTGCACGACTATTCTGCGTCTCAACACCGGTGTTTTTGCTGTGTTCCGGACCCAATAGACTTCTGGGTATCCAAATTGGACGAATGGCCCGAGCTGGCTCGTCCACCATTGAGGTGTTGTCCTGCCCCGCCCGCCAGCGTTTATATCTGAGCGGACCTTCAGCACAGCTGGAGGAGTCATTACAGACAAACGCATCCCCGGGTTCCCCAGATAATGTGGATCGTTTGACTTTCATCAAGATGAATCAGGCATGGATCTCTGATGATGTTGTGGCCCCAATTGCCGAGGTCACCGATTAGTTGCCAGGCTACATCACATTCCATTTCAAACAGAAATGGTCTCTTTGAAAACTTTTTTTTAAAATGATCATTTCTTACTGCAATTTTTATTCTCTTTTTCCCCTTTTATTCTCTTTTGCTGTGAGGAGACTGTAAAAAAACAGCAAGGTTTCATGACAACACCGTATTCCATTTACTCACTTTATCTTAAGAAGTTTTCGCATTGTCAATGGTTTTGAGGTCATGTTGCTGTGAGATACAGCTATAATTATGGTCCTTTGGAACAGAAATGTGGCTTCTAAGTGGCATTTCTCCCTCACAATTTTTTAATAGTGGCTGAGAAGTCATATTTATAATTTTTTGGGGTCATGTAGCTGTGAGATACAGCAATAATCATGGTCCTTTGGAACAGAAATGTGGCTTCTAAGTGGCATTTCTCCCTCACAATTTTAACAGTGGCTGAGAAGTCATTTTTATAATTTTTTGGGTCATGCTGCTTTGAAATGCAGCAATACTACAGGTCCTATTATAAAAAAATGTTGTTTCTAATAGACATTTGTTCTTCACAATTGACCAAAGTGGCTCAAGGGTCATGCTTTGAATTTTTGGGGGCATTTTGCTTTGAAATGCAGCAATACTACAGGTCCTATTCTAAAAAATGTTGTTTTTAATAGACATTTGTTCTTCACAATTGTCAAAAGTGGCTCATGGGTCATGTTTTGAATTTTTGGGGGCATTTTGCTGTGACATGCAGCTATACTACAGGTCCTATTCTAAAAAATGTTGTTTCTAACAGACATTTGTTCTTCACAAATGTCCAAAGTGGCTCAAGGGTCATGCTATGAATTTTTGGGGCATTTTGCTGTGACATCAGCTATACTACGGTCCTATTCTAAAAAATTTTGTTTCTAACAGACATTTGTTCTTCACAATTGGGCAAGAGTGGCTCAAGGGTGATGGTGCTGTCAGAAACAGGAATAGGTAGGACACTGTTAATGGACACTATTGCAAAATGACTTTTTTTTGCAAGATCTTTAACATAGCTATCAATTCCCTGTATTGAGACAACCATTTAATACAATGAAAAAAAGAGAAACAAAAGACATGGTGGGATTCCATCCTATTTTAAAAAAAATGTTCTCTTTGAATTAAACTTAAAAAACTTGCATGTACAAAAAAGCTGGTTTAAAAAAATTCCCCCGAATTGTACAAGGGAGGTACAGGGAAAAATTGACCGGATGTAGGTTATTCAGAGGACATGGAGTATGGAGCACGGACAGAGAACAAAGTACAGAGACAATTTCCTCCAGCACGTTGAGTTAAAAATGAGAAAAAAAATGCCAAGCAAAAGGGCACCTGGGTGTAACAGGAGCGTTTAACCACCAGTATTTCCCAAATGAAGCTCTTTGGTCCCCACTCATACGGGGGAGGGGCAAAACGCTACCCAGGTCTTGACTGTGTACTGAGGAAGGTGGAGTTCTCACACTTCCGCTTCCGCACTCTGCTTCAGCACGACAGTTTTTGTTGCTGCGTCATCAGAGCATTTTAACCTTTTTGGGGGTCTTTACCGCACCCACTGTAACTCCAGCCCTGGGTCTGCTGTGGCACAGGACAGTTCTAGTCAATGTCCAGTTCAAATAAAAATGGTGGTGAAAAACTCCTTTTTCCGGCACTTTGTAATCTGGGGGTCAGACAGGTTTAATGGTCATACTGTGGCCCAGGACAGGGACAGTATATGTCCAGTTCAACTAAAATGGTGGGTTTAAAGACTCCTTTTTCCGGCACTTTTTAAACTGTGGGTCGACAGGTTTAATGGTCATTTGCGTACAGGACAGATATAGTTTGTGTCCAGTTTCAACTAAAATGGTGGTTGAAAGACTCCTTTTTGCGGCACTTTTTTTTAAAACTGGGGGTCATGCAGGTTTGCGGTCATGCTGCGTTCCAGGACAGGGATATTCCCAAAGTCCAGTTCAAGTAAATGATGTTCAAATCATACTGCCTTCTGGCACTTTTTAATTTGTGGGTGATGCAGGTTTAAGGGTAGGCTGTGGTACAAGGACAGGGGTAGTGAATGGTCTGTGACTTTTTTTCTGTGACTTTTTTAACCTAAGTGTGTTGCCTAAGATGTAGCAGGTATCCATTTGACTGTTGTGGATGTTAATTTCAGCTTCTCCAGCCTTGTTTGGGTGTAATAATGAAGGTGTTGTTGCTCTCCCATAGACTTTAATAATACTGTTGTCTCTTTGCAATTGCCTCACTGAACGACTACTGGCGCCATGAGTAGCGAGGAGCAGGAGCATCTGGACCGGGAGATGATGTCAAAGAGAAACAGCTCCCTTCTGCAGAGGTGGTGGGGCCTTGACTGGCTGCAATGGCATTCGTGCCACTGGGCGCTGCTGCTGCTGCTGTTGCTGCGGCGGCAGGATGGGCCACCACATCTGAGCCACGTTTTTCCCAGGCCACCGGATGGTTTACGCGCATGTGTTGACGCAGGGCCGTGGTGCCAACGTTAGCTCCCTGGCCAAAAGCTTCACTTTCTCTTACAGATTCTTTCATATTTCCCATATTCGGCTCCTCCGGTGTTTAGCAAAGAACTGCCACACCGCCAGTATCGGATTTTTTCCCCCAACGCTCCGCACTGAGTGACTACTGCCGCCGCTGCCTTGCTGAGCCCCTGTGCCGCTACTTTCTTGGACCTGAGAAGCGGGTTTTTTACCCCGTGGCCGCTTGGCTCCCGACCTCACACTGCTGCTACCCTGTTGACTCATGGCCACACAACCCACTTGCTGGCTGCGCCACTGCCTGACGCGCAAGCTGACGCCCTCTTCTCCTGACGATGATGAAGCCCTTGCCTCACCCGGCTCCCAAGTGCGGTCGGCTACATCATCATCTATTTGTGTTTCATTGTCACTGCTGTCCTCATCACCGGTCTTGGTATGCAGAGGCTGACCCCTCACAACATGGCCTCCCATGCCACTCTCAACATCTATACTTTGCCGCCTACTGCAAGAAGCAGGGGATATTGGCCCCATTTCTTCGCTGCCAAGTAGCTGCTGACTGCCCTCCTCAAATTGTTCATCCTCGCTATATAGTGGCGCTGAGCCCAGACCACATAGTAGATCTCTGGCTGAGGGAACCGGATGGGACAGAGGCGGGTTGAGGACAGGTGAGGGCCGCTGACCCGCTCCCGGGCTATGCCAACTAAGGGTTGTGTCTGACGTTCCCACCGACTCTTGGCTGGGGTTGTCAGATGTCATCTGGGAGGAAGTGGATGACCTAGTCAACCAATCAAGAACCATTGGGTTGCTGAACAACACACGGCTAGTGTTGAGAGATTACGTTGGCTATCGACATCGGGCGATAGTCGATAGTCGGCCACCATCGATAAGGTTTTTCGATAGTGAGCAGTCGATTATGAGCGATGACCATTAAAGTCTATGGGAGAGCAACAACACCTTCATTCTTACACCCAAACAGGGATGGAGAAGCTGGAATTAACAGCCACAACAGTCAAATGGATACCTGCTACATCTTAGGCACAACACTTAGGCTATAAAAGCCACAGAAAAAAAGTCACACACCATTCACTATCCCTGTCTTGTACCACAGCATGACCCTTGAACCTGCATCACCCACAAATTAAAAAGTGCCAGAAGGCAGTATTATTTGAACCATCATTTTACTTGAACTGGACATTGAATATCCCTGTCCTGGAACGCAGCATGACCCTAAAAACCTGCATGACCCACAGATTAAAAAGTGCCGGAAGAAAGTAGTCTTTGAACCACCATTTTAGTTGAACTGGACATTGACAAACCCTGTCCTGGACCGCAGCATGACCCTTAAACCTGTCTGACCCACAGATTAAAAAGTGCCGGAAAAAGGAGTCTTTCAACCACCATTTTAGTTTCACTGGACATTGACTAGAACTGTCCTGGACCGCAGTATGACCATTAAACCTGTCTGACCCCAGATTAAAAAAGTGCCGGAAAAGGAGTCTTTCAACCACCATTTTAGTTGAACTGGACATTGACAAACCCTGTCCTGGACCGCAGCATGACCCTTAAACCTGTCTGACCCACAGATTAAAAAGTGCCGGAAAAAGGAGTCTTTCAACCACCATTTTAGTTTCACTGGACACTGACTAGAACTGTCCTGGACCGCAGTATGACTGTCACGATCTGGAGCTGGTTGGAGTCTTAGGTTGTGACTAATAGGCACCCACCTGAAGGAAGCGTAGTCGACAAGCCAGAGGTCGGTAACGTGCGGGCGATGTCAGTCTTCGAGGAGCAGGCAGGAAGCGTAGTCGGTAAGGAAAGCAAAGGTCGAAGCACAATAGCATAAACGGTAGACAGCAAACTGGACAGGAGCAAGATTATAGCAAAGCACAATAACCTCACATGGAGGAAGTTTAAGGCTCGGCTTAAATAGGAAGTCCAGGGGTGGAGCAACATGATGTCACAGGGCATGGCTGGGAAAACAAGGACCTAACAAGGTTCAGCACTGGAGCTGTCCAAAGGACCAGATAGCTCAGTGAGCAGGGTAACGGTCTGGGATTCAAGGGTCCAGGAGATCGAATCCCGACAATGACCATTAAACCTGTCTGACCCCCAGATTAAAAAGTGCCGGAAAATGGAGTCTTTCAAACACCATTTTAGTTGAACTGGACATTGACAAACCCTGTCCTGGACCGCAGCATGACCCTAAAACCTGCCTGACCCACCGATTAAAAAGTGCCGGAAATGGGCGTCTGTCAACCACCATTTTAGTTTCACTGGACATTGACTAGAACTGTCCTGGACCGCCGTATGACCATTAAACCTGTCTGACCCTCAGATTAAAAAGTGCCGGAAAAAGGAGTCTTTCAACCACTATTTTAGTTGAACTGGACATTGACAAACCCAGTCCTCCACCGGAGCATGACAATTATCCCTGTCTGACCCCAAGATTAAAAAGTGCCGGAAAAAGGAGTCTTTCAACCACCATTTTAGTTGAACTGGACATTGACTATACCTGTCCTGTGCCACAGCATGACCCAGGGCCGGAGTTACAGTGGGTGCGGTGAGAGCCCAGGCTGGCGTCAGTCATCTATTAACACGCAGGTTAAAATGCCCTGATGACGCAGCAACGAAAACTGTCGTGCTGAAGCAGAGTGCGGAAGCGGAAGTGTGAGAACTCCAGCCTTCCTCAGTACACATCAAGACCTGGGTAGCGCTTGCCCCCTCGTATGAGTGCGGACCAATTGAGCTTCACTTGGAAATACTGGTGGTTAACGCTCCTGTTCCACCCAGATGCCCTTTTTCTTGCCCTTCTTTTTCTCATTTTACTCAACGTGCTGGAGGAAATTGCCTCTGTACTTTGTTCTCTGTCCATGCTCCATACTCCATTTCCTCTGAATAACCTACATCTGGTCAAGTTTTCCTGTACTTCTCTTGTACTTGCATGTACAGCTATTTTGTACATGCAAGTTTTTTAGTAGTTTAATTCTAGAAAACACATTTTTAAAATAGGATGGAATCCCACCATGTCTTTGTTTCTCTTTTTTTTTAATTGTATTAAATGGGTTGTCTCAATACAGGGATTGATAGCTATGTTAAAGATCTTGCAAAAAACAAGTCATTTTGCAATATGTGTCCATTAACAGTGTCCTACCTATTCCTGTTTCTGACAGCACCATCACCCTTGAGCCACTCTTGACAATTGTGAAGAACAAATGTCTGTTAGAAACAACATTTTTTTTATAATAGGACCTGTAGTATAGCTGCATTTCAAAGCAAAATGCCCCCAAAAATTCAAAGCATGACCCTTGAGCCACTTTGGACAATTGTGAAGAACAAATGTCTGTTAGAAACAACATTTTTTTATAATAGGACCTGTAGTATAGCTGCATTTCAAAGCAAAATGCCCCCAAAAATTCAAAGCATGACCCTTGAGCCACTTTGGACAATTGTGAAGGACAAATGTCTGTTAGAAACAACATTTTTTTATAATAGGACCTCTAGTATTGCTGCATTTCAAGCAGCATGACACAAAAAATATAAAAATGACTTCTCAGCCACTGTTAAAAATTGTGAGGGAGAAATGCCACTTAGAAGCCACATTTCTGTTCCAAAGGACCATGATTATTGCTGTATCTCACAGCTACATGACCCCAAAAAATTATAAATATGACTTCTCAGCCACTATTAAAAATTGTGAGGGAGAAATGCCACTTAAAAGCCACATTTCTGTTCCAAAGGACCATAATTATAGCTGTATCTCACAGCAACATGACCTCAAAACCATTGACAATGCGAAAACTTCTTAAGATAAAGTGAGTAAATGGAATACGGTGTTGTCATAAAACCTTGCTGTCTTTTACAGTCTCCTCACAGCAAAACCAGCAAAATGAACTGTTGGGAAAAGAGAATAAAAATTGCAGTAAGAAATGATCATTTTAAAAAACATTTTTCAAGAGGACCATTTCTGTTTGAAGAGGAATGTGAAGTAGACCGGCAACTAATTGGTGACCTCGGCAATTGGGGCCACAACATCATCAGAGATCCATGCCTGATTCATCTTGATGAAAGTCAAACGATCCACATTATCTGTGGAAAGCCGGATGCGTTTGTCTGTAATGACTCCTCCAGCTGTGCTGAAGGTCCGCTCAGATATGATGCTGGCTGCTGGGCAGGACAACACCTCTATGGCGTGACGAGCCAGCTTGGGCCATTCGTCCATTTTGGATACCCAGAAGTCTATTGGGTCCGGAACACATACAAAAACATCGGTGTTGAGACGCAGATAGTCGTGCACCATGATCTTAAGCTGATCTCTGTGTGTTGGATGTGTGTCCTGCATTGCATGCGTTGGTGAGGTGGTAAACAAAGATTGCCAGAGGTCACCCATTAGGCTTCTGCCACCTTGCCTGCTGCTGCCGCTATGCCTACTTGGCACTCTACTGCTGTCACGTCGCTGATGTTGTTCCACCGTGACATTTGGGGAACGTGAAGCAGACGCAACAGATGTCTCCAGTTGATCAATCAGCAAGGTCTCCATTTCCTGCAATTACTCTCTATTTGGGTGGGTGGAAGGAAAGTGCTGAGTTTTGTTTTGTACAGGGGATCCAGGAGGGTGGCCACCCAGTAACTGTTGTTCATTTTGATGGCCTTAATGCGAGGATCATGTTGGAGGAAATGGAGCATCCAAGCACTCATGTGAGAGATGGAGCCTTGATTTCCCAAGCCTCTGGGTCGAGGGGCACTAGCAAACTGATCTTCCTCATCTTCCTCCTCCGCCTCAAATTCGCGCCAACCTCTTTCCAAGGCAGGGACGTCGGTAACATCGGTGTCTAGGAATACCTCCTCCTCCTCCTCCTCCTCCTCCGCTGCCTCCGGCACAGCTTCAACACAGCCCTGACTTGCCTGAGATGATGCACCCTGAGAGCTGATGCACCACCTTGCACTAGCTCTGGACCCCGAACCACTGCCTAATGAAGACCGATGAAATTGTGAAACTGTCGGGCCAGCAGATTTCGCCCGTTATCGCACACCACCTTGCCTGGCACAAGGTTCTTGTCACCCAGCCAGCAATCGGTCTTGTTGCGGAGAGCCGTCCACAGCTCCTGACCTGAGTGTGGACGGTCTCCAAGATAGATTAATGTCAACACGGCCTGGTTTCTCTGGGCACATGATGCCACCAGAGGACCTTGGGGAAAGAACCCTGCACCATCCTGCGTTTTGAAGAGCGTGCGCTGAGCCTGAGAGCCACAGTCACCCCCAGGGACATCCACCCAGCTCACCCAGTGAGCTGTCACAGAGCTAGAGCGGCCTTGGCCGAGCTGACCAGTCCATGTGGCGCTGCTAAGATGGACTTTTCCGGCCACAGATGCAGACAACGCGCTTGAAATTTTAGATGACACGTGGCTGGCCAGGGCAGGGACAGCTTTTCTGGCAAAGAAATGCCTGCTTGGCATCTGGTATTGGGGGCAGGCAAGGGCCATGACGTGGCGGAACCCATCTGTGTCCACCAGACGGAAAGGCAACATTTCCAAGGCCAAAAGCCTGGCAATGCCGACATTCAGGCTTTTGGCTTTGAGATGGTTTGGGTCAAAGTGTTTCCTCTGCTCCCAAACCTGGAAGACAGAAGGCTGGCTACTAGACTGGCCGCTGTACGGCGTGCAGGTCGTCAAACTGGCGGAAGGAGAAGGGGTAGGATGGGTCTCTGGTGGTGCTGGTGCTACTCGGGCGTCGGTGGAGGCTGAAGCGGAGGCTGATCCCTGATCATGACTCTGAGAGACATGGGCAGCTGAGGAACGCTTGGTGGTGGCGGAGGAGGCGGAGACAGAGGGTGTGACAGTGGTTGGAGGCCCGGCGTCAGTCTGGCCTTTTTTGGCCAAGTGTTGCCTCCATTTCAACTCATGCATTCGCTGCATGTGACTAGACATGTTGGTGGTGGTTAACCACCTAAGGTTCTTGCCTCTACTTATGCGTTTACGGCAAAGGCGGCATATGACATCGCTGGGTGAATCAGAGGCTTGGTCAAAGAAGGCCCAGGCTTGAGAGGTCCTGGACCTTTTTGACGGCGATAAGCGAGGAGCGGGGTTTTCCGCTGACCGTGGCTGGCGGAATCATATCAGCGGACTTCTGCGACCGCCCTCTCCCTTTTTGAGGCGGAACCCGTACTGACACTACCCCATCGTCTTCCTCCTCGTCCAGTGATGAAGCGCTCGCAAGCAAATTCTGCTGAAAAGACCACGTTGGATCCGCAATGTCGTCATAATCATCATCAACACAGGTGACTTCGTCGTCCTGACATTCTGCATCCAGGAGCTGCGGGCTACAAGCAAGAGGGACTGCAAGGCGTTGCCGACCGCCCGAGATTTTTGCCGATTGACCGGCTTCCTTCTCCTCCTCTGATGGCATCAGTAACTGGGCGTCAGAGCAGAGAAAATCATCCTCTTTGGCCTCTTGATCTTTTAACATGCCTTCTGACCCCAACCGCATTTTGTCATCAAAGAGGTCTTCAGAAAATGGATTATCCACAGTGGTGGGTACACGAGTTGACATTTGGGCTGCTTCATGTTGGACGGATGCTGGTGATGCTGATGACGACATTTGTGGCCGTGACTGGGAGGACGAGGAGGTAAGACTGCTGGATGCAGGTTGCATTAACCACTGAAGGACAGATTGGCGACGCTGTTCGTTACTGAGATTCACAGGGCCCTGACCCAACGATGACAGGCCTGACGGTCCTGCAACTGATGATCCGCTGTCATGCGTGTTGTCGCCAGCACTGGAAGGAGCACCTTCTCTCGTACCTCTACCTCCATGTCCTACCCCCCTCTTTGCTCGCTTACCACCTGAATTTGGCTCCATGTTCAGAAATATACAAATTTGAGAAGGTATGGAAGAGTTTTGGAAAGTCTCTTACTAAAAGACGGCAAATCACAGCTATTCTCAGATCCCTCAAATCAAAACAAAATTGCTACATTCAAATATAACTGCAAAGCAGATCTATCAAGTCAACAAAGCTGGCCTGCGCCAAAGTGAAAAGACACATATCTGAAATGTATTCGGATAATAAAAGGTATTTTTTGGCACTTATCAATTCACCTGTGGTAACTACACAATTGCTGGATTCAAATTTAACTGCAAGGTGGCTCTATCAACAAATCTGGACTGGGCAAAAGTGCAAAAAACACATATCTGTAATGTATTCGGATAATAAAAGGTATTTTTTGGCACCTATCAATTCACCTGTGGTGACTACAAAATTGCTGTATTCAAATTTAACTGCAAAGTAGATCTATCAACAAAGCTGGCCTGCGCCAAAGTAAAAAAAAACGTATCTGTAATGTATTCGGATAATAAAAGGTATTTTTTGGCACCTATCAATTCACCTGTGGTAACTACACAATTGCTGGATTCAAATGTAACTGCAAGGTGGCTCTATCAACAAATCTGGACTGGGCAAAAGTGCAAAAAACACGTATCTGTAATGTATTCGGATAATAAAAGGTATTTTTTGGCACCTATCAATTCACCTGTGGTAACTACACAACTGCTGGATTCAAATTTAACTGCAAGGTGGCTCTATCAACAAATCTGGACTGGGCAAAAGTGCAAAAAACACGTATCTGTAATGTATTCGGATAATAAAAGGTAATTTTTGGCACCTATCAATTCACCTGTGGTGACTAAAAAATTGCAGTATTCACATTTAAGTGCAAGGTGCCTCAATGAACAAAGCTGTAGTGCACCAAAGTCAAAAAACACGTATCTGTAATGTATTCGGATAATAAAAGGTATTTTTTGGCACCTATCAATTCACCTGTGGTAACTACACAATTGCTGGATTCAAATTTAACTGCAAGGTGGCTCTATCAACAAATCTGGACTAGGCAAAAGTGCAAAAAACACGTATCTGTAATGTATTCGGATAATAAAAGGTATTTTTTTGGCACCTATCAATTCACCTGTGGTGACTAAAAAATTGCAGTATTCACATTTAAGTGCAAGGTGCCTCAATGAACAAAGCTGTAGTGCGCCAAAGTCAAAAAACACGTATCTGAAATTTATTCGGATATTACAAGGTATTTTTGGCACCTATCAACCTGTGCTGACTTGCTGGATTCTAATTTAAGTACAAGGTGGATATATCAACAAAGGTGGAATGGGCAAAATTGAAAATGAACACCTATCTGAAATGTATACTGATAATAAAAGTGGAGTTTTGCACCTAACAAAGAGACCTTCAGTTACTAGAAAAGATGTGTATCCTATAAGTTCAGGCTGCCCAATATCCAGGAAATATTTCAATAGAAAACTGTTAATAATAAAGCTATTGCAATGTCTACACTAAGTCTTGGTGAACTTTATCCAGTATTCTTTATAGAGCTTGTCTATTCGTATAATACAAGATATTTTTTGCACCTTTCAATTCACCTGTGGTGACTATAAAATTGCTGGATTCAAATTTAAGTGCAAGGTGGATATATCAACAGAAGTGGAGTGGGCAAAATTGAAAATGAACACCTATCTTAAATGTTTACTGATAATAAAAGTGGAGTTTTGCATCTAACAAAGAGACCTGCAGTTACTAGAAAAGATGTATATCCTATAAGTTCAGGCTGCCCAATATCCAGGAAATATTTCAATAGAAAACTGTTAATAATAAAGCTATTGCAATGTCTACACTAAGTCTTGGTGAACTCTATCCAGTATTCTTTAAAGAGCTTGTCTGTGTTGGCGCGCGGGGGCACCCCCTCCGCTTCCCCCGTGACTTTACAGCAGTAGACGCTCCTTTAAAATTCTCTAACTAACTATATAAAATCTTCCAATCTCTAATCTAACTAAATTGTAAGGATCACAGCTAATAGTAGAGGTTTCTCTGTGAAGAAATATAATAATTTCGCTGAGCTGTTTGGACACAAGCAGAGCGCACGTCCTTCTGCTCTGAGACACTGAGAGACACTGAGGCTGAAACAGGAAACGCTGTTCTATGTAAAATGAGGTCATGTGATTTTTCAGCCAATCGCAACCATACACATCCCAGTCATGACGTCGCACACACATCTCACCCTGCTCTATTCTGTAATCTGATTTGCTGGCGGCCAAAATTACAGGAAGCGCCGAAAAAGGCGCGATCTTAATAGATTATGCACAGATTTTAACCTAAATTATCGCATGATCTAAAAAATCCGATCACCATAAAAACTGTGCCGATTTCAACTTTGTCAATAATAATCGCTCAACACTACACACGGCCGCTAGATGACAGCGGCAGTTGTGGCCTCACCAAGTGACCCCTGCTGTGTCGTCCCCTTGCTGTGCTGCGACCTGGGCCTGGAATGTTTGTGCCTCTGCCACTCGCAGGTGAAGAGCCTGCCACCTCTCTGTCTGACATACTGTTTGTTCTAAAATGTACAGACACTGTTTGATGAAGATATCTGTATATGTAAATACACACCCTTGTATTTGATCCCAAATGAACCCAGTAACAAGTTTGGGTAACCCCTTGGGTAAAAAAATGCGCTCCACAAATGGGCGGGAAAAAAATTGACTTGTATGTGCCGTTTAAAAACTCTGTGTATTTTACTGAATAAAAAAGCAAAAATGGCTTAATTAACCTTCGGATATAAATTATGCTACAGAATTTCTTCTGTGGCGGTTTAAAAAAACAAATTTTCTTTTAATGATTTACAACTGCAGAACAACTCTTATTTAACCTCTTGATGTAAATTGCGAAAAAGAATTGAGCAACCACAAACTACTAGCTTGTAGCGTGTTACAATGGCGGTTTTTTACGCCACACAACAAGAGAAAAAATTGTAAATAACCCTTACTTGTGAAATAGGCTACAGGAAAAATGTATATATTTTGGCGGTGAAAATGACGGTTTCTTGGGATCACCACAGCTGAGAAACAACGCTTAATTAACCCCTGGATGTAAATTGCGCCAAACAATTGAGCCACCAAAAAACTAGTAGCTTTTATGCGTGTTACAATGCGGTTTTTTTTACGCTACACAACAAGAGATAAAATTGTAATTAACCTTTGCTTGTGAATTATGCTACAGGAAAAATGTATATATTTTGGCGTTGAAAATGACGGTTTTTTAGGGATTCACCACAGCTGAAAAGCAACGCTTAATTAACCCCTGGATGTAAATTGCGGCAAACAATTGAGCCACCACAAACTAGTAGCTTTGTAGCGCGTTACAATGTGGTGTTTTATACGCCACACAATAAGAGATAAAATTGTAATTAACCTTTGCTTGTGAATTATGCTACAGGAAAAATGTATATATTTTGGAGTTGAAAATGACGGTTTCTTGGGATCACCACAGCTGAAAAACAACACTTAATTAACCCCTGGATGTAAATTGCGCCAAAGAATTGAGCCACCACAAACTAGTAGCTTTAGCGGTTAAAAATGCGGTGGTTTTTTTACGCCACACAACAAGAGATAAAATTGAAATTAAACTTTGCTTGTGAATTATGCTACAGGAAAAATTTATATATTTTGGCGTTAAAAATGACGGTTTCTTGGGCTCACCACAGCTGAAAAACAACGCTTAATTAACCCCTGGATGTAAATTGCGCCAAAGAATTGAGCCACCACCAACTAGTAGCTTTGTAGAGTGTTACAATGCGGTGTTTTTTACGCCACACAATAAGAGATAAAATTTTAATTAACCTTGCTTGTGAATTATGCTACAGGAAAAATGTATATATTTTCCCGTTGAAAATGACGGTTTTGGGATCACCACAGCTGAAAAAAAAGCTTAATTAACCCCTGGAGTAATTTGCGCCAAAAAATTTGGGAGCCACCACAAACTAGTAGCTTTGTAGCGTGTTACAATGCGGTGTTTTTTACGCCACAAAAACAAGAGATAAAATTGTAATTAACCTTTGCTTGTAAATTATGCTACGGAAAAATTATAAATTTGGGGTTGAAAATGACGGTTTCTTGGGATCACCACACTGAAAAACAACGCTTAATTAACCCCTGGATGTAAATTGCGCCAAAGAATTAAAGCCACCACAAACTAGTAGCTTTGTAGCGTGTTAAAATTTGCGGTGTTTTTTACGCCACACAATAAGAGATAAATTGTTATTAACCTTTGCTTGTGAATTATGTACAGGAAAAATGTATATATTTTGCGTTGAAAATGAGGGTTTTCCTTGGGATCACCACAGCTGAAAAAACGTTTAAATTTAAACCCCCTGGATGTAATTTGCGCCAAAAAAATTTGAGCCACCACAAACTAGTAGCTTTGTAGCGTTTTTACAATGGGGGTGTTTTTTACGCCACACAACAAGAAAATAAAATTGTAATTACTTTGCTTGTGAATTATGCTACAGGAAAATGTATATATTTTGGGTTGAAATGACGGTTTCTTGGGGATCACCACAGCTGAAAAAAAACCCATAATTAACCCTGGATGTAAATTGCGCCAAAGAATTGAACCACCAAAAATAGTAGTTTTGTGCGTGTTACAATCTGGTGTTTTTATGCCACACAACTAGAGATATAATTGTAATTAACCTTTGCTTGTGAATTATGCTACAGGAAAAATGTATATATTTGGCGTTGAAAATAACGGTTTCATGGGATCCCCCACAGCTAAAAAAAAAAACGTTTAAATTAACCCCTGGATGAAAAATTGCGCCAAAGAATTGAGCCACCACAAACTAGTAGCTTTGTAGCGTGTTACAATGGCGTGTTTTTTACGCTACACAACAAGAGATAAAATTTTAATTAACCTTCGCTTGTGAATTATGCTACAGGAAAAATGTATATATTTTGGCGTTGAAAATGACGGTTTCTTGGGATCACCACAGCTGAAAAACAACGCTTAATTAACCCCTGGATGTAAATTGCGCCATAGAATTGAGCCACCACAAACTAGCAGTTTGTAGCGGGGTTAAATGCGGTGTTTTTTACGCCACACAACAAGAGATAAAATTGAAATTTAAACCCTTTGTTTGTGAATTATGCTACAGGAAAAATGTATTATTTTGGCGTTGAAAATTACGGTTTCTTGGGATCACCACAGCTGAAAAACAACGTTTAAATTTAAAACCCCTGGATGTAAATTGCGCCAAAAATTGAGCCACCACAAACTAGTGCTTTGTAGCGTGTTACAATGGCGTGTTTTTTAAGCTACACAACAAGAGATAAAATTGTAATTAACCTTGCTTGTGATTAGGGCTACGGGAAAAATGTATATATTTTGGCATTGAAAATAAACGGTTTCTTGGGATCACCACAGCTGAAAAACAACGCTTAAAAAACCCCCTGGATGTAAATTGCGCCATAGAATTGAGCCACACAAACTATTTGCTTGTAGCTTTGTTACAATGCGTGTTTTTTACGCCACACAACAAGAGAAAAAATTTGTAAATTTAACTTTGCTTGTGAATTATGCTACGGGAAAAATGTATATATTTTGGCTTTGAAAATGACGGTTTCTTGGGATCACCAAAAGCTAAAAACAACGCTTAATTAACGCCTGGATGTAAATTGCGCCACAGAATTGAGCCACCACAAACTTGTAACTTTGTAGCGTGTTACAATGGCGTGTTTTTTTATGCTACACAACAAGAGATAAAATTGTAATTAAACTTCGCTTTTGAATTATGCTACAGGAAAAATGTATATATTTTGGCGTTGAAAATGACGGTTTCTTGGGTCACCACAGCTGAAAAACACGCTTAATTAACCCATGGATGTAAATTGTCCCAAAGAATTGACCCACCCCAAACTGGTAGCTTTGTAGCGTGTTAAAAATGCGTGTTTTTTACGCCAACAATTAAGAGATAAAATTGAATTAACCTTTGCTTGTGAATTATGCTACAGGAAAAATGTAATTTTTGGGCGTTTGAAATGACGGTTTCATGGGATCACCACAGCTAAAAAACAACGCTTAATAACCCGGGATGTAAATTCCCAAAAAATTGAGCCCCCACAAACATTAGCTTTGTACGGTTAAATGCGTTTTTTTTCGCTACCAACAAGAATAAAATTTAATTAACTTCGCTTGTAATTACTACGGGGAAAAAATGTATATTTTTGGCTTTAAAAGACGGTTTTTGGAGTCACTACAGCTAAATAAAAAAGTTTAAATTAAACCCCCTGATGTAAATTGCCCCAAAAGAATTGGCACCCAAAAAAGAAGTGTATTTGTTTTGTAAAAACCTGTTTCTTTAAATGAATACAACAGGAACGGGTTTAAAGACCCCCCCTTGGGATATTCAATGTGCTGTGAGCAATGGGATTTCAAGTTTTTGCAGCTGCAGTGGAGCACACTGGATTCAATCAATACCCAAAAAAATTAGAAATAAACGTTAAGAGAAGCATCCTGAACAAGCTGAGACACCCCACAAAAATCACTGTATAAAAATCAGTTCTTCAGTAACAATCAGCCGCGGCAGCACCTTCCCTGATCAGTACAGTGAAAGCGGTATGAGCTCCCAGCGTCGCGCCCGGACTTATATTGTGCGATGACGTCACGAATCCCGCCGGTCTCTGATTGGCTTCATCTCTGCACATGTCATGCAGGCTATGCCCTTCTTCCTCCCAGAGTGCTTTGCCCATGTAGTGCCATGTGCTCGCAGCCATTTTATCAATCAAAAGCACACTTCACCCAAAGTCCCCCAAACTTCGACTTCGTTCAGAACCGAAGTTTTCCTGAAATTCTAAACGAATTCCACTTCGTTAGAATCAATTCGCCCATCTCTACTCACTACTATTCCTTTTTAACCTTACAAATTGTCCATAGGGTAAACTTCTCATGACATGTGGTGGGTAGAAGCAATTGCTATGTAATAGGGAATTCAAGGAGGTATCACAATACCAGGACAACAAAGAATTTGTGGCTAAATGGAAAGATGCAGATTTACAACACTCATTGAAACTTTTAAGCTTGGTGTTGAAGCGATGAAAACAGGAATATGATCAGGTGTGTCTAGAATTGAAAAATACTAAGGTGGAGCTGTGGAGCACCTTCTGTTGCAAGATGGAGAATATGTTGGTCCCAATACAAAATGAGATTAAAGAAATGAAGAAGAATAAGTTCATATGTCACAAATTGGACCATAATCTGGATAGACTGTTCAGTTGGAGAAATCATAATCAGGGTCAGCTTAGATCCCATAACTTCAATAAAAACAACAGAAGAAAATATTGGGTGAAACAATAATATGGGACTACTGACTCTGGTTCAGATTCTAGCACGTTGGATGAAAATATAACGATGGGAAGATCCAGAACCATGACAGGGAACTTTAATGGTTCCATGCCAAAATACTCTGGAGGTGCAGGACTCGCCAAAGGGGTAGATGTAAAAACAAACTACCCACCACAGGAAGGAACCAAGAAGAAGCAGGTCTCTTGGAAGATTTAGAGGTATCTGCTCCTCTGAATTCCAAATCATTAACAGGGGTAAGCTCTAATATTGTGAATATTTCCAGCATAAACTTGAATCTAGTATCTATTAACATATATGGGTTTGCACTAGGTGACAATATACTTGTGTAAGATAGGTCAGGATTGTGTGATCTTTATGATCTACTTCATGAGGAGACACTTGAGGGGGAATCTTCCAGGTGGAGTGATCCCTTTAAGGGTGGATTAAAAGTGACTTATTTTCCTCCTTTGTCACCAGGGTCACTATTGGAGGTGTTTAATACAGCAGTACTTAGATATGTGAAGGCCCTAATTCATCCTGTGGTCTCTTCTAATTTAGTGAACTAGTTATCACCATAAAAGCCAGCCAAACCGAATTGGTATTTCCTTCCGCAAATGCACAAATCTATGACTAGTTCACCATGCTGACCTACTGTGTCAAGCTGTGGTTCATTAACTGAACCGCTATCACAATATCTAGATTTGTACCTGTGTCTACTGTTATTTAATGTCCTTTATTATTTGTTAGATACAAAAACATTGTTGCAAAATTTGAATAACATTGAGATCTGTCCACATTATATTGCAACTATTGATGTTGTACATCTATACACTCAAATACACCCTTATGATTGGATACGGGCTATTAGGACCTTTTTGAGTAGATTAGATATTGAGACTGCACATGTAGGTATTGTGTGTGAGGCATTGGAATTTGTTTTAACCCATAATGCATTCTGTTTTTCTGAGGAATGGTTGTTACAATTGATCGGAACAGCAATGGACACCTCTGTGGCCCCCATTGTTGGAAAATTTATTTTTGGCAATCTGGTAAGAGACATATATATGTATGTGTATATGTATGTATGTATATATACAGTATATTTGCTGAATCTATGGCATATGTAAATGTAAATGACATAAATATGTAATTTAACTTTAATTTTGAAGACTTACAAGTAGCATTTTTAGATGTTATAATTAAATTGGAAGATGGTTTAACACTGAAAGCATTTTCAGACACCTGTGCTAATTAGTTTGGCAGGTGTGTTCAATTAAAGGCAAGACTACTTAAGAAGGCTGTCCCACATTATTAAGCAGCCTACATTTTCAGCCAAAATGGGAAAGAAAAAGGATGTGTCGGCTGCTGAGAAGCAACAAATTGTGGTGTGTTTAGGTCAAGGCATGATTGCAATCAACATTGCCAAGACACTTCATCGTGATCATCACACAATCATGACATATGTAGCTGATTCCCAGCACACACATGGGCGTGCTGATAAGGGAAAATCGAGGACTCTTTCCAACAGGCAATTACATCATGTTAAAAGAGAAGCTGCAAAAAGACCTTGTCATAGCAGCAGACAAGTTTTTGAAGCTGCTGGTGCCTCCAACGTCCCCCGAACAACAAGATTCAGGGTCCTTCAGAGGTTTGCAGCTGTGCGTAAGCCATCCTGTCGACCTCCTCTATCCACTGCACACAAGCAGAAACGGCTCCAGTGGGCCAAACAATACATGTAGACTGACTTCAAAACTGTTTTGTTCACCGATGAGTGCCGTGCAACTCTCGATGGTCCAGATGGATGGAGTGGAGGATGGCTGGTTGATGGACACCCCATGCAAACATGGCTACGGTGCCAACAAGGAGGAGGTGGAGTAATGTTTTGGGCTGGAATCCCTGAAGGTGTAAAGATGAACTCCAAATGTATGTGGAGTTTCTCAAACAGCACTTCATGCCATGGTTCAAGAAGAAGAACCGTGCATTTTGCAGCAAGATCAGTTTTATGCATGATAATGCACCGTCTCATGCTGCAAATAACACATCTGCGTCTCTTGCTGCTATGGGCATAAAAGGGGACAAACTTATGGTGTGGCCCCCATGCTCCCCTGACCTCAACCCCACTGAGAACCTCTGGAGCATCATCAAAAGGAGTGTCTATGATGGCGGGAGGGAGTTCACATCTAAGAAACAGCTCTAGGAGGGTATGCTGTCCTCATGCAAAACAATTAAAGCAGAAACCATCCAAAACCTGACAAATTCAATGGACGAGAAGTTCAGAAGTCATTTCAAACAGGGATCCTATGGCACATGTAACATAAAACCTAAAAAAAAAGTTTTGATTTGAAAACTGTTTGATTTCATTTGTAAAAACCTGCTAATCTTAAATTTTTCACAAAGACCATTTTTGTCGTTTAAAAAAGGAAAATTAAAACCTGCTTTGCTAAAAATTTAAAACATGCTTTTGAGTGCATTTTTTTTTTTTTTTTTTTTTTTAAAAAAATATACTGTTACATAGGCTTTTGTTCAAAATCCTTTCAATTATATCAAAATATTTTTGTGACTAAAATTTACAATGATGCAATTTTCATATAGGAATTTTTTTGGAAAATAAGAAAAATTTTATTTGATAAAAATTTTAACACATGTAAAAGCCCCAAAAAACAAATTGTGAAAAAAACTAAATGCAATGATGTGGAGGTGCCAAATCTAATTTTATATTCAGAATAAAAACAAATAAAGATCAAAAGTTTAAAAGAGAGAATGTATCTTTTTTAAAAGTGAAAAATAGTTGTTTCAAAATTCATGGCGTCAAAAAATCCCAAAAAGAAGGGGAGATCCTGTGTGGATCCCCCTTCTTTTTAACAATATCAAAGAAGTCTGGGGACAGAGGGAACCGTTTCTCATTTTTAAAATGGAATGCTCTCCCTTCATGTCTAATACAGGCCTCTAACTGTTAATCTCGGGCCTTTTCTTTGTCGCACCTTCCTCTTTATGATGCCCCCAAATGTTTCTATAGGTAAAAGATCGGGGTGCAGGTGGCCATTTCAATACCCGATCCTTCTCCTCTACCTGTTTTGTGATTGCGCAGAATGTGGCCTGGGTTATCTTGTTGAAAAATGCAGGGTCCTTTCCCTAAAGAGATGACGCTAGGGGGGCAATTTGTTCAAAACCTAACATAGCTCTTTGAATTAATGGTCCCTTTTTCCAAACATGAAAGCTGCCCATCCCAAACACTCATCACCCCATCCCCTCAGTGACCCGGGTTCTAACGGAGCGTTGAAATTTGGGGTTGTCCTTTCCTCCTGTTTGGGAGACATGGCGCCCACGTTTCCATAAAAAAACTTAAAATTTGACTCATCGACCAAAAAACAGTTTTTTTTTGCCACACTCCATTTTAAATACCCCGGGCCCAGGCAGACGGCGAGTTTGTGGAGCTTTTTAGAAATGGCTTCCTTTTGCACTGTAGAGTTTCAGTGGCAACGGCGAGGGGGGGCAACCTTTGGATTGTGTTTCGCTACAACGCTTTCTGGAAGTATTCCTGAGCCATTCTGTTATTTCCTTGACATGGCTTCCGTTTGAGGTGCTTGATTTTTAAGGGGCCCCCAAATCACGAGCACTAGTAGAATTTTAGGGCCCTTTCCCCTTTACCAAAGCGATTGTTCCAAAATTTCTAAATTTTGATGATGTTATGTATGGTTGATGATGAAAAACTTTAAAAGTCTTTGCTATTTTACGCTGGGTAAAAACATCCGAATTGCTGCATATCTTTCTGCCAAAAATGGTGGAATTGGTGATCCTCTTACCATCTTGGGCTTCAAGAGACACTGACACTCTGAGTAGCCTTTTTTTACCCAATCATGTTGTAAAATTCACCAATTAGTGTTGGGGGGTCTTCCGTGTTCTTTTTTTGCTAAATGTAATTTTTCCGCCACTTATTGCTACTGTCCCAACTTTTTGGATTTGAGCATGTGAAATTTTGAATAACATTTTTTCCTTTCAAATGTTACATTTTACCCAGATTAAACTTTTGATTGTCACTATTTCTATTTGAATAAAATATTAGATTTTGGCACCTCCCCCTCATTGCATTCGTTTTTAATTCCAAAAAATTTGTTTAGTGTCCCAACTTTTTGGGAATTGAGGTTGTACATAGGAATTGAGAAGGGGGTAGCTCTAAATGTCCTCTCATTAATTATTTAGGTAGGTATATAGGCCCCTCAGTAGATAAGTAGGTATATAGGCCCCACAGTAGGTGGATTTACAGCTCCCCCAGTAAGTAGGAAGGAATATATGCCCCCAGGAAGTAGCTAAGTATAAAGGCCTCTTATTAAGTAGGTAGGTAGGTATATAAGCTCCACACAAAGTAGGTATGTATAAAGACACCTTATTAATAGTGTTGAGCGATTTCGTTGGCCATCGACATCGATCGATGGTCGATAGTCGACCATCATCGACAAGATATTCGATGGTCGAGGGTAATTTGATCGAGCCCATTAAGTCTTGGAGACAACAACACCTTATTTTACACCAAACAGGGTGAGAACTGGAATTAAATCCACAACAGTCAAATGGATACGTGCTACATCTTGGAATCACTTGGGTTATAAAAGCCACAGAAAAAAAAATCACAGACATTGATTTCCCCTTCTTGCACCACAGCATGAGCCTTAAACCGCGACCCACAAATTAAAAAGTGCCAAAGGGTTTATGATTTGAAATCATGTTTTGAACGGACATTGAATACCCTGTTCGGGCCCCCAGCATGCCCCAAACCTGTTTGCCCCCCAGATTAAAAAAGCCGGAAAAAGGAGTTTTCAACCCCTTTTTAGTTTCACTGGAATTGACAACCTGTCCTGACCACAGCTGAGCCCCAAAACCTGCATGCCCCCAAATTTAAAAAGTGCCGGAAAAAAGGAGCTTTCAACCACCATTTTAGTTTCATGGCATTACATACCTTTTGGGGCCACAGTGACCCCCAAACCTGCATAAACCCAATTAAAAAGTGCCAAAAAAAGGGATCTTTCAACACCTTTTTTAGTTTCACTGGACATTGACTATACCGTCCTGCCCACAGCATACCCCAAAACCTCATGCCCCCAGTTTAAAAAGGGGCCAGAAAAAAGTCTTTTAACCCACCTTTTTTAGTTTCACTGGACATTGACTATACCTGTCCTGGGCCCCAGCAGAGCCCCAAACCGCAGACCCAGATTAAAAAGTGCGGAAAAAAGATTTTTCAACCCCCTTTAATTTCATTTGGACATTGACTATCCTTTCTGGGCCACAGCTGAGCCCCAAACCTTTCATGATCCCAGATTAAAAAGTGCCGGAAAAAGGAGTCTTTCAACCCCCTTTTATTTTTCACTGGATTTTTGACTATCCCTGTCCTGGACCGCAGAATGAACCTTTAAAAACCTGTTGACCCCCCAAAAAAAAAAAGTCCCGGGAAAATGAGTCTTTGAACCCCTTTTTGTTTAGGGGACATTGATATACCTTCCGGGCCACAGCATGACCCCAAACCCGCATGACCCCAATTAAAAATGCCAAAAAAAGGGAGCCTTTAAACCACAATTTTATTTTTACGGGACATAACTAACAGTCCGGGGCCCACAGCATGACCCCCAAAACCTGCATACCCCAGATTAAAAAGTGCCAGAAAAAGGAGTCTTTCAACCACCATTTTAGTTTCACTGGACATTACTATACCGTAGAGGGCCACAGCATGAGCCCCAAACCTGCATGACCCCAGTTAAAAAAAGTGCTTAAAAAGGAGTCTTTCAACCACCATTTTGTTTCACGGACTTTTGCTATCCCGCCTGGGCCACAGCATGAGTCCCAACCTGCATGCCCCCAAATTTTTAAAAAAACCCAAAAAAAAGGATCTTTCAACCCCATTTTTATTTCAGGAAATATCTGTCCCGTCCGGGTAGCGTTTGCCCCCCGTATGACTGCGGACCCATTTGAGTTTTCACTTGGAAGTACTGGGGAAACGCCCTGTTCCCCCCGGGGTCCCCTTTTTTTTCTTGGCATTTTTTTTCCATTTTACTAAAGTGCTGGGGGAAAATTTGTCTCTGTACTTTGTTCTCTGTCCTGCTCCATACCCCTTGCCCTCTGAAAACCTACATCGGTAAATTTTTTCCTGTACCCCCTTTGTAAAAATTTCAGAAAATTTTTTTTTTACCAGCTATTTTGACATGCTTTTTTTTTAGTTTTTAATTTCTAGAAAAAAAATTTGTAAAATGGAGGGAAATCCCCCATGTCTTTTTTTTCTCTTTTAAATTGTTTAAATGGGGTTTTCTCAATACATGGATTGTAGCTAGTTTAAAGACTTGCAAAAAAAAGTCATTTTGAAATTTTTAAAGTCCCCTTAAAATGTCCTACCTATTCCCTGTTTTGACAGCACCATCACCCTTGAGCACTCTTGACAATTTTTAAAAACAAATGTCTTTAGAAACCATTTTTTTATAATAGGAAACCCGTAGTTTGCGCATTCACAGCAAAATGCCCCCAAAATTCAAAGGGTGCCCTTAGCCACTTTGGGCAATTGTGAAGAAAAATGTCTGTTAGAAACAAAAAAATTTTTAGAAAAAGGACCTGATTTTTTGTCCCATTTCAAAGCAGCATACCCCAAAAAAATTTTAAATATGACTTTCAGCCCCCCTGTTAAAAATTGTGAGGGGGAAATGCCACTTAAAGCCCAATTTTTTGTTCCCAAAAGGGCATGATTATTTCTGTATTCCCCCCAACATGACCCCAAAAAATATAAAATATTCCACCCCATTTAAAAATTGGAGGCAGAAATGCCATTAAAACCAAATTTCTGTTTTCCCAAAAAACCATAAATATTTTATCCCCAGCAACATGACCTCAAAAACCCTTGACAAAAGCGAAAACTTCTAAAGATAAAGTGAGTAAATGGAAAACGGGTTGTCATGAAACCTTTCTGTCTTTTACAGTCCCTCACAGCAAAACCACAAAAGAACTGTTGGAAAAGAGAATAAAAAAAAAGCAGTAAGATTTATCATTTTAAAAAACATTTTTCAAGAGGGGCCATTTCTGTTTGAAGAGGGAAAGTGAGGTAGCCGGGGAACTAATCGGGCCCGGCAAATTGGGGCCACAACATCATAGGATCCATGCCTGTTCTCTTTATGAAAAATCAAACGATCCACTTTTCTGTGGAAAGGGATGCGTTTGTCTGTAAGACTCCTCCAGCTTGCGAAGGCCCTTAGATATGACGGGCTCTGGGCAGGACAACACCTCTATGGGGTGGAACCAGCTCGGGGCCTTCGCATTTTGGATAAACCCCAAAATCTATTGGTCCGAACACATACAAAAAAACGGGTTGAGACGCAGATAGCGTGCACCAGATCTTAAGCTGGCTCTGTGGTTGGATGTGTGCCCGCATTGCATGCGTTGGTGAGGTGGTAAATAAAGTTGCAAGGTCACCCATTTGCTTCTGGGGACTTTCCTTGCTGCTGCCTGCCGCTGGGGTTTCTTTTCACTCTAGCTGCACTCGGAGTTTTCCTGTGACATTTGGGAACGTGAAGCAGACGCAACAATGTCTCCAGTTGATCAACACAAGGTTCCATTTCCTCATTTTTCTCTCTATTTTTGGGGGGATGGGAGAAAGTGGTGAGTTTTGTTTTGTTCCGGGGGAATCCGGGGGGGCCCCCCAGTAACTGTTTTTCTTTTGAGGCCTTAATCCAGGGTATGTTGGGAAAAAGGAGCATCCCTGCACTCCTGTGAGAGATGGGGCCCTTTATTTCCCCAAGCCTCTGGGTCGAGGGCACTAGCAAACGATCTTCCTATTTCCTCCCCCGCCTCAAAAATTCGCGCCCAAAACCCCTTTTCCAAGGGACGTGGTAACATCGTGTCTATGATTACCTCCTCATCCTCTTTCCCCCTCCTCGCTTTCCCCCGGGACGCTTCAACCAGCCCCTGATTGCCCCAGTTATGCCCCTGAGACTGATGCCACCTTGCACAGCCTGGACCCCGAAAACCCCGCCCAATGGAAAACCCTGAAATTGTGAAACTGTCGGGCCTTGGGGATTGACGGAGAGAAAGGGGTCCGTTCCGCACTTTGTCCCTTTTCCCCTCCGTCGCTGGGGGGACCTTTTTGTTTTTAAGTGTCCAACGATCGTTCCCGAACTAAGTCACCCCCAATGCTCATGCTGACAAAGGGGTTGTCCCCCATGACCTTTTGGTGGCTTTTTAAAAAACTGGCAAGGGTGGTGGGAGAGTTTTTCACCTGCCTCCACCTCGGTGGCTCAACACCCCGAGGTCCGCACCGTGCTTTCAGGGCCCTGTGTACTTTTTTTTTTATCTAATTTCCTTTTTTTAAATCCCACTTAGGTGGAATTCCGGTGTTTCCACATCAACAAAGAGAGGGTTACGGGGAGGCAAGCGACCCCCAAAGCGCCAGGGGGGACGAAGCAGGGGGCAACGGCGGGAAATGGGAACTTAGACTTCGAGCCTTCCTAGCAGGCGTCCAAAACCCCGGGGGTCTTTAGAAAAATTTTTGGGGCGAAAGGGTTTATGACATGGCCAGGAAGGGGTGTGCTCCGCCTACCGATCTTAAGGGGGGCCAGCAATTTCGCCCCTTACGCACACCACCTTGCCTGGCACAAGTTTTCCCCCGCCAGTGCTTGGGCCGTTGCAGGAGCCGCCACAGCTCCTGACCTGTTGGCGGTCCCAAGACAGATTAAATTTCAACATGGCCTGGTTTTTCTGGGGACGTGATGCCACCAGAGGACCTTGGGGGAAGAACCCCCCACCTCCCGGGTTTTGAAAAAGTGTCGCCGACCCGAGAGCCACCGTCCCCCCAGGACATCCACCAGCAACCCAGTGAGTGTACAGAATATTTTGGCCTGGCCTGCTTACTAGTCCATGGTCATGGTCAAAGGACTTTCCGGACAAGAGCAGACAAGCGCTGAAATTTAGATGACACCGGGGGCCAGGGCAGGGGCCCCTTTTCTGGCAAAGAAATGCCTGCTCGGATCTGGTATGGGGGCAGGCAAGGGCCATGAGTGGGGAACCCACTGTGTCCACCCGACGGAAAGGGAACATTTCCAAGGCCAAAAGCCTGAGAAAACCCACATTTAGGCTTTTTTTTTTGGGTGGTTTTGGGGTTTAAAATTTTTTCTGCTCCCAAACCTGGGAAAACAAAGGCTGGGTCTAGATGGCCGTTTACGGGGGTGCAGGTCATCAAAAATGTCGGGAGGAAAGGGAGATGGGTCACTGGGGTGGGTGGTACCGGGGAAAAAGGGAGAGGCTAAAACGGAGGCTGATCCCTGATCTGACCTGAGAGACATGGGAGCTGAGGGAAACCTTGGTGGGGGCGGAGGAGGGGGCGGAACCGAGGGTGTACAGTGGTTGGGGCCCGGCGTCGGTCTGCCTTTTTTGGCCCAAATGTTGCCTCCCTTTTTAACTCATGCATTCCTCTGTGATGAAAATGTTGGTGGGGTTAAAAACCCCAAGGGTTTTTGCCCACTTTATGCGTTTACAGCAAAGGGCTATGACAACGCTGGGGGAATCAGAGGCTTGCTCAAAGAAGGCCCGGGTTGAGAGGTCCGGACCTTTTTGACGGCGTAACGAGGACGGGGTTTGCCTGAACCCCTGGGGTGGGGGGAATCATTAGCGCTTCTGGACCCCCCCCTCTCCCTTTTGAGGCGGGGACCCGTACTGACACTACCCCCTCGTCTTCCTCTTCCATGTTTAAGCGCTCGCAAGCAATTCGCTGAAAAAACCCCGTTTTTTTCCCCAAAGTCATCATATCACATAAAACGGTGACCCCTCGTCCGAAAATTTTGCATCCAAGAGCTGCGGGCTACAACAAGAGGGACTGCAAGGCGTTTCCGACCCCCCCGGGATTTTTTGCCCATTGACCGGTTCCTTTCTCCCTTCCTCTATGGCATCATAACGGGGGTCAGAGCAGAGTAAATATCCCCTTTGGCCCTTGTCTTTTAAATGCCTTTCTGACCCAACCAAATTTTGTCTCAAAAAGGTCTTCAGAAAAAGGATTATCCCATGGTTGTACACAAGTTTACATTTGGGCGCTTCTGTTGGGGAGCTGATGATGCGATGATGAAAATTTGTGGCCGTGACTGGGGGAGGGAAAGAGGAGGTAAGACTGCGGGCAGGTTGCATTAAAACCCCTGAAGGACAGATTGGCGACGCTGTTCGTTACTGAGAGTCACAGGGCCCTGACCCAGCGATGACAGGCCTGACGGTCCTGCAACTGACGATCCGCTGGCATGCGAGTTGTCGCCAGCACTGGAAGGAGCACCTTCTCTCGTACCTCTACCTCCATGTCCTACCCCCCTCTTTGCTCGCTTACCACCTGAATTTCGCTCCATGTTCAGAAATATAAAAATTTGAGAAGGTATGGAAGAGTTTTGGAAAGTCTCTTATTAAAATATGGCAAATCACAGCTATTCTCAAATCCCTCAAATCAAAACAAAATTGCTGTATTCAAATTTAACTGCAAAGTAGATCTATCAACAAAGCTTGACTGACCAAAAGTGAAAAAAACACCTGTTTGAAATGTATACGGATATTAAAAGGTATTTTTTGGCACCTATCAATTCACCTGTGGTGACTACAAAATTGCTGTATTTAAATTTAACTGCAAAGTAGATCTATCAACAAAGCTGGCCTGTGCCAGTGAAAAAACACGTATCTGAAATGTATTCGGATAATAAAAGGTATTTTTAGCACCTTTCAATTCACCTGTGGTGACTACAAAATTGCTGTATTCACATTTAAGTGCAAGGTGCCTCAATGAACAAAGCTGTAGTGCGCCAAAGTGAAAAAACACGTATCTGTAATGTATTCGGATAATAAAAGGTATTTTTTGGCACCTATCAATTCACCTGTGGTAACTACACAATTGCTGGATTCAAATTTAACTGCAAGGTGGCTCTATCAACAAATCTGGACTGGGCAAAAGTGCAAAAAACACGTATCTGTAATGTATTCGGATAATAAAAGGTATTTTTTGGCACCTATCAATTCACCTGTGGTGACTACAAAATTGCTGTATTCAAATTTAACTGCAAAGTAGATCTATCAACAAAGCTGGCCTGCGCCAAAGTGAAAAAACACGTATCTGAAATGTATTCGGATAATAAAAGGTATTTTTGGCACCTTTCAATTCACCTGTGGTGACTACAAAATTGCTGTATTCACATTTAAGTGCAAGGTGCCTCAATGAACAAAGCTGTAGTGAGCCAAAGTGAAAAAACACGTATCTGTAATGTATTCGGATAATAAAAGGTATTTTTTGGCACCTTTCAATTCACCTGTGGTGACTACAAAATTGCTGTATTCACATTTAAGTGCAAGGTGCCTCAATGAACAAAGCTGTAGTGCGCAAAAGTGAAAAAAACACGTATCTGTAATGTATTCGGATAATAAAAGGTATTTTTTAGCACCTATCAACCTGTGCTGACTACAAAATTACTGGATTCTAATTTAACTGCAAGGTGGCTATATCAACAAAGCTGGAATGGGCAAAATTGAAAAAGAACACCTATCTGAAATGTATACTGCAAATAAAAGTGGAGTTTTGCACCTAACAAAGAGACCTGCAGTTACTAGAAAAGATGTGTATCCTAATATAAGTTCAGGCTGCCCAATATCCAGGAAATATTTCAATAGAAAACTGTTAATAATAAAGCTATTGCAGTGCAATGTCTACACTAAGTCTTGGTGAACTTTATCCAGTACTCTTTATAGAGCTTGTCTGTGTTCGCCCGCGGGCCCCCCCCGCTCTCCCCTGTGACTTTACAGCAGTAGATGCTCCTTTAAAATTCTCTTCCTAACTACATAAAATCTTCCAATCTCTGATCTAACTAAGTTGTAAGGATCACAGCTAACAGTAGAGCTTTCTCTGTGAAGAAATAGAATAATTTCGCTGAGCTGGTTGGACACAGGCAGAGCGCACGTCCTACTGCTATGAGATGCTGAGAGACACTGATCATGAACAGGAAGGGCTGTTCTATGTAAAACGAGGTCATGTGATTTTTCCAGCCAATCGCAACCATACACATCCCAGTCATGACGTCGCACACACATCTCACCCTGCTCTATTCTGTAAGCTGATTTGCTGGCCGCCAAAATGACAGGAAGCGCCGAAAATGGCGCGATCTTAATAGATGAGGCCCAGATTTTAACGTAAATTATCGCATGATCTAAAAATTTCGATCAACATAAAAACTGTGCCGATTTCAACTTTGTCGATAATAATCGCTCAACACTACTTATTAAGTAGGTAGGTACAGACCCCCCAGTAGATAAGTAGGTATAGAAGCACCCCATTAAGTAGGTAGGTAGTTATAAAGGTTCCTTAAGTAGGTGGGTAGTTATATAGGCCACCACAGAGTAGGTAGGTACAACTTGCCTCCATTAAATAATTAGTTATGTATATAGGCCCCCATAATAGGTAAGTATGTATATAATCCTCACATTAAAAAAATGGGAAGGTATAGAGGCCTCCATTAAGTAGGTAGATAGTTACATAGGTCCCCCAGTAGGTAAATAGGTATGTAGCCCCAAGTAATTAGGTATATAAGCCCCTCAGTAGGTAGTCACATAGCCCCTACAGCAGGTAGACAGGTAAATAGGTAGGTATATATGGACACCCCAGTAGGTAGAAAGGTATGTAGGACCACCCAGTAGGGCCCCTACAGTAGGTAGGATGGTATATTGGGACACCCAATGGTATGTAGATATATATAAGCCCATCAGTAAGTAGGTATATAGGACCCTTAATAGGTAGGTATATAAGCCCCCCCACAGTAAGGTGGTATATAGCCCCCCCCATTAGGTAGATAGGTATATTGGTAGATATATAAGACCCTACAGTAGGTAGGCAGGTTTATGTAGCTCTCCCAGAAGGCAGGTGGGTTTAAACGGCCACCCAGTAGGCAGATATAAGACCCAACAGTAGGTATATACTCCTTGATTAAAAATTAAAAGGTAAAACTTAGCTCTCCCCGTTTCACTGCCAAGCAGATCTTTATGAGGGCTTGTGTCTGATGTGGGTAGCATGAAATCATCATACCGCCTGCGTTGGGATCCTGTTCCCAGCTTTCTTTAAGCTTCCAGCTTAGAATTAGAAGTGATGGAGGTGGTATTATTACATCATGGTGTCTGCGTCCATAGTAGTAGTAGTCGACAGAGAGCTGATGGCTTCTTGCCCTGCCATAGCTTTCCACTGTATGGGTGTCCTGCAGATGTGCATATAGTTAAAAAAATGCACCAGAACTCAGAGTCCACCAGGGGATTCACCCAGTTGGGCAGATTGCCAAGTTTTTGTCCAGCAGAAGAGAATCTAAAATGGTGCCATACTTGGCCATTATGGAACTCCCTGGAGTTCACTCCTCCTCATTTTCAGGTTCTCACTCCAACATACAGGAGAGGCTCGTGCTTCTACACACCTTAACTGGTGCTCTCCATAAGGAGAGATGTTCCCCTTCTCTCATTGTAATTAAGTAAGAGTTGATCAAGGGAGACTCCAAAGTGGCAGCGGTGGGGAAGAAGTAAGTATAACCATTATTTTTTTATGGAGCCTGGTCCAACTTTAAATGAGTTTTCTTTCCAGTCTCTGCATATAGCAAATCTAGAGATTTGTTTTATGTAAAGCATCCTTACTAGAGATGGGCGAATTTCAAAAAAAATTGGGTTTGGGGTCACTTCCCCCTTAATTTTTCCGGGACAAAAATTACTTGGGCCCCTAATTACTTTGGCACAATCACATAAAAAAATGGCTTTTTCAACCCTGCCAAAAAAATTGCAGGGGGGCTGTAGAAAATTGGGGCCATGCTTAAATATGCAGAGGGAGTTTGGGTTTTGGTTTTTTCATAAAATGTTGTGTTTTAGTATTGAACACGAAGATGACTGCCCCCGCTCTTAAAATCGCTTCACTCAAAAAATTCCCCTGGGCACTTAAGAGGGAAAAACGGGAAAAAAAAACCCTGAAGGGGGAATTTTACCCTGAAAAAGTATGGCGCGAAGCTGGAAAAAAAACAAGCTGGGGGGCCAGGTGGCAAAAAATTCAGGACGGGGAATTGTGGAGGGGGGGACGGCGGCAGCCACAGCAGCTTTGGGGTTTCGGGAGAGTGGCACAAGGGACTTTTCTGGAGGGTGGGAAAAAAACAGGAGATCCCAAAAGAGGGCCCAAAATTGACACATGTGGATTTGAGGGCCCATCAGCAGCAGCATGGGGTTTCTCCCATTTGGGAACAATGAATTCTAGAGGTGGCAAAAAACGGGAGTGGGCCCCACGGGTTTTGCAAAAAATGACCAGTGTTTGGTGACGGCAGCACCCACAGCAGCAGCATGAGATCAGACAGGGGGCACAATGACAGTGTTTTGGTTCACGGCAGCAGCCACGCAGCGATTAGGTCAGCGGGTGGCACTTTGGGACACAGTTTTGAAAGGTCCCAAAAAGCCCCAACACCCAGCGCTTTGAGGTCGACAGAGCCACTTTTGGATTTTTGGGGGAAAGGGTGGCAAAACAGGAGAAGACCACAAAGTGGGCCCAAGGGACACGTGTGGAGGCCCGGGCCAGCACCCACAGCACCCAGAAGAGGTCAGACAGTGGCAAAAATGACAGGTGTGTAGGTAAAGGCTTTCACCCCACGGCAGCAGATGAGATCAGACAGTGGCACAATGACACAGGTGTAGGCAGGGCGGGCGCCCACAGAGCAGAGAGGTAAGACAGTGACAAAAATGACAGTGTGTGGGGTACGGCAGGCAGCCACAGCGCAGTGAGGTCAGACAGTGGCACAATGACATTTGGGGGGTGGAAAAAAACGGAGTGGGGCCCAGGGGGGGAAAATGACACGTGGGGAGGTCACAGCAGCAGTCACAGAAGCAGAATGAGGTAAATTCAGGGAAAAAAATGACATTTGGAGGGGGAAAAAACAGGAGTAGGCCACAGGGGGACAATGCACGTGTGGAGGTCCCCGGCAACAGCCAGAGCAGCATGAGGTGGGGGACAGGGGGAAAATGACATTTGGAAGGTGGAAAAAAAGGGGGAATAGGCCACGGGGGGGACAATGAAACAGTGTGAAAACCCACGGCAGCGGGCCCAGCAGCAGCATGTGATCGAAGTGGCAAAAATAAGAGTTTTTGTAGGTCACAGCACCCGCCCAGCTGCAGCATGAGGTCGACAGTGGCCAATGACACGTTTTGTAGGTCACGGCAGCGGGGCCCAACCCGACATGAGGTCGGGATGGGCACAATGACAGTGGGTGGGTAACGGCAGCACCCACGGGCAGCAGATGGGGGTTCAGACAGTGGCACAATGACTTTGGAGGGGGAAAAAAAAAAGGAGTAGGCCACTGGGGTGGGAAAAGGGGACACAGGGTGGTTTGTCACGGCGGGCAGAAACAGCAGCAGCATGAGGTCGGGAAAGTGGCAAAAATTGAAATTTTGGGGGTGACAAAAACAGGAATGGGGCCACAGAGTGGGAAATGAAAAGTGTGTGGGTTTTCCGGCAGACCCCAAAAGCAGAAAGCATGAGGTCAGACATTTGGCACAATGACTTTTTTGGGGGGTTTTGGCCAAAACGGGAAATTAGGCCACAGAGTGGGCCAAAAAAACACAGTGTGTAGGTCACGGCAGCAGCCCACCCCAGAAAGCATGAGGTCAGCAGGACCCCAAAGCACAGTGTGTAGGCCCAGGCGCAAGCCAAAGAAGCACCCATGAGGTCAGACATTTGGAAAATTTGACATTTGGAGGTGGAAAAAAAAACTGGAGGGCCACGGTGGCACAAGGGACACAATTTGGGAGGCGACGGCGGCAGCAGCATGAGGTCGGGACAGTGGCAAATGAAGAGTGTGGAGGGGGGGGTTGAAAATCCCAAGTCCATGGAAAAGTTTGGTTTTGGGGGGCAATGGAAAAAACCTGTTAGCAGATGTTGTGGCTTTCGGGGCGGGGGGGGGGGGCGGGGGGGGGGAATCAGATTAGGGGCCCTGGGGGAAAGGTAGTTTAAAACCAAAGGGACTTTTTTTTCACGTTTGGGTGAGGCCCCATGGGATGTAGTTGACGCCAAAAGGCATTGGTGTGGGGAAAGATCCTGGCCGATCCAGCCGGGATTCTTTTTGAGAAAGGTCAGTTTTCCCACATTTCCCGGGGACAAGCGGGTTCTCCTTGGGGGTAACGAGGGCCCCCCCCCACAAAAAACCACCCTCTCTGATCCCACACTACTGGAAACTCGGCAAGTTGCGCCCACACTTTCCCGTTTGGCTCCCCAAAAGTGGGCCCCAAGGGATTTCTGATGGGGTTACAGAGGGGCTGCCAAGTAGGCCCCACCTGTTGGTTTAGGGGCGGGCTCCAGGTCATGCTGCTGTGCTAAAAAATCCCCTCCTCCTAGGCGGGTGAAGGAAAGTGTTCATCGGGGGCCCCCCCAAGGAATTGGGTTTTTGTGCTGATGGAGAGGGGTACTGCCTCCCCCCACCCCTTCCCAGCACCCGGGGCCCTTTAGTAGTGAGCACTGAAAAAACCCCCCGGTCGGGCCCTGGTAGAGGGGGCGTTTGCGCACATAGGCAGGGGCCCAAAGGGGACTAGGGGGGTTTTCCCCTTTAGTATTTGATTTTGTCCCCTCCCCAATAGGGGGAAAAAAAAGGCTCCCTTTTTTGGATCGGTAGCGGGGGGTTCCCAAATAGGGTGGAAAACCCAGAAGTCATCCCTCTCCCGGGATGTTTGACTATTCGGTTTGTCACTAGCCGGGAAAATAAGCATGCTGCGGGCCATCGCACAAGTGACCCCGGGGGGCCCCCCTCCCTTTCCATTTTCCAAACTGTATACTGCCCCCGGTGCTTGCGGGTCATCTCCCCTGTTTCCCTCATCCCCATCTAGCTCCCCCAAGCTGCCCCTGTCCTCCTCTCTTGTCCCCTGGGTAAAAAAAATCCACTCATTTCCCCAGACAATGCTTTGCTAAAAATGTCCTCCTCCCCCTCCTCCTTTTTTTTCAGTCCCCCCCGGGGAAATAATGGGGCCCGCAAGATGTAGTCCCCACGTCCCCATCCCTCCCCAAAATAGTTTTTTTTCGGGCTTTTTTCCAGGCCAAGGGAACCGTGGAATGCGTTTTTCCCCTTTAGTCCTGGGGGACTGAAAAAATATTGGGCCTCCCCGAAGGGCCCTCAAAAAAGGAAAGGTTTTCAAAATCGATTTCTTGCTGAATAACGCGGAGATTTTCCCCCCCTGTGTGACTTCGTTCCCCCGAGGCAAGCCAGGTGTAGAAGGGCGGGGAAACCCATTTTGGCCCTCCCAATGTGGTTTGATGGCAAGTACTTTTTGAGGCTTAGATGGTGGTGGTGGTGGGGGAGGGAGGAGGGGGGACTTTGGGGCGCGGGGCCCGCATTTTTAAAAAGGGGGGAGGGGGAAAAGCGGCGTCTCCTTCCAATTTTTGGGGTTTTTGGGGGGAACCCACTTTCCCCCCCAGTGGGGTAAAAAGGACATGTATGGCCTGGACGGGTTGTTACAGCCCCCAGACGTCCGCGTTTTCCCGTCCTTGGAACAAACCCCATGAGCTCAAAAATGGCCCAACCTGCTTTTTTACATTTTTTAGAATTTTTGGTTTACTGCCTTTTTGGAAAAAAAAATTACGGTTTTGAAAACCTCCCCTTTCTCGGCACGGCACAAGCCATTGTTCTTGAAGGTTGCCAAAAGTCCCCCTTTTTAAAAGGGGGGATTGCATTTCCAAAAAATTGGGGAAGGGGGAAAGGGTTTCAGCTGCTGCACCCTTTGGATGTTGGACGCATAAAAGTTGTCTCTTTGCAATTGCCTCACCCGAACGATTTCTGGCGCCATGAGTAGCGAGGAGCAGGGGGATTGGGAAACCGGGGGATGGGGTGTCAAAGGGGAAAAAGGGTACCTTTGCAGAGGTGGTGGAGCCTTGATGGTGCAAAGGGGATGTGTGCCACTTTGGGCGCTGCTGTGCTGCGGCCCGGCCCGGATGGACCACCCCCATTGAGCCAGTTTCTCCCGGGCCACCGGAAAGGTTTACGCTTTCATGGGGGTTGACGCAGGGCCCCTGGTGGGCCAAAAGTTTTTTCCCCGGCACGCTTCAACTTTTGCCCCCAGATTCCTTTCATTTACCCATATTCGGTCCACCGGGGTCTTAGCAAAGAACTGCCACACCTTCCTAGTTTTCGGTTTTACCGCCACGCTCCGCCTGGTGACTAAATGCCGGCTTTCCCCCTGAAACCCCTTTTGGGCCGCTACTTTCTTGGACCTGTGAAGCGGGGTTTTTTACCCCGGGGGGGGGGCCGTTTTGGCTCACATTTGCTGCTATCCTGCTGATTTTCCCGGGCCAAAAACCCCAACCCACTTGCGGCTGCGCCGCTCCCGACGCGAAAAGCTAACCCCCTTCTTCTCCTACGAGGGATGAACCCCTTGCCTCCCCCGGGCCTCCCAAATTGCGGGGGGGGCCTAAAATCATTTTTCTTTTTGGTTTTTTAAAATTCTTTCACTGCTGCCCTCTTTTCCCGGGTTCTTGGGTATGCAAAATGCGGGAACCCTTTCAAAAAACCAAAAACCCCCATCCCACTCTCAAAATCTTATACTTTGTTTCCCTACTGCGAGAAAGGAGGGATTTTTGCCCCCAAATTTTCTTCACGGGCCAAAGTAGCTGCTGAATGCCCTCCTAAAAAATTTTTCCCATCTCGCTTATAGGGGGCGCCTAGCCCAGCCCTTTGTAGATCTCTGGGCTGGGGGGAACCCGGGATGGGACAGAGGGGGGGTTGGGGAACAGGTGGGGGCCCGTTGCCCCCGCCCCCGGGGCCTTTCCCAACAAAGGGGTTTGTGTCTGACGGTTCCCCAACCGACCCCTTGGCTGGGTTTTGCAGTGCCCTTTGGGAGGAAGTAAAATGATTTTTTGTAAAACCAAATTCAAAAACCCCTTTGGGGGTTTCCCTAGTCAGCACCCCCTGCCTTTTAGATGACAGCGGCTTTGGACCTCACCAATGCCCCCCGGGCAGCAAACGCCCTTTGCTTTGGGAAAGGTCCGGGGGCCCAAATTTGTTTGTCCCTCCCCAACTTGCGGGTTTGAAAAAAGCCGGGCCACCTCTCTTTTTCTGACTTTAGGTTTTTCAAAAATGAAACAGACACTTTTTGATGAAGATATCTGTATATATAAATACACACTTGTTTTTGGGCCCCCCCAAATGAACCCAGAAAAAAGCTTGGTAACCCGGGATATAAATTGCGCCCCCCACAAATGGGCGGGAAAAATTGCTTGTATGTCCCGTTTAAAAAACCTCTGGTATTTTTACGGGTTTAAAAGAGCTAAAACGGGGTTTAAATTTAAACCCTTTGGGGATATGAATTAGGGCTACAAAATTTTTCTTCTTTTTGGGCGGTGAAAAAAAAAAGTTTCGTTTACTGATTTACAACGCAGAACAAAGGGCTTAAAAAAACCCCTATGAAAATTTGGGCTTTCAAAAAATTTGAGCAACCACAAACTTTTAGTTTTGTAGCGTGTTACAATGGGGGTTTTTTCCTACGTTTCCCACAACAAAAAAAAAATTTTGAAATTTAAACCTTCGTTTGTGAATTATGTACGGGAAAATTTAATTTTTGGTTCGGGTAAAAAAAAGAGGGTTTATTTTTGTCACCACAGCAGAAAAAAACCCGTTTAAAATTAACCCCGGGGATGTAAATTGCGAAAAAAGAATTGAGCACCAAAACTCTACTTTTTTAGCGTGTTACAATTGCGTTTTTTTCTACGCTACAAAAAAAGAGAAAAAATTGTAATTAATTTTTGGGCTTGCCCAATTAGGTTTAAAAGGGGAAAATTGAAAATTTTTGGGGGTGAAAAAGAGGGTTTTTATTTTTGTCCCCCACAGCAAAAAAAAAACCCCTTTAATTTAAACCCCCTTGGTTTGGTAAATTGTCAAAAAAAATTGAGCAGCCAAAAAAAAATTTCAGCTTTGTTGCTGTTACAATTTTCAAAACCCTACAAAATTTTGGGTACAGGAAAATTGTAATTTTTGGGGGTTTGAAAAAAGAGGGTTTTTTTTTTGTCACCACAGCAGAAAAACTCGTTTAATTCCCCCCTTTGGGGTTTGTAAATTGCGCAAAGAATTGAGCAGCACAAATACTGTTTTGTAGCGTGTTAAAAATTTGCGTGTTTTCTACGGCTACACAAAAAGGGGGAGAAAAAATTTTTAATTAACCTTTCTTTTTTGGAATTAAGGGGTAAGGAAAATTGTTTTTTTTTGGCGGGAAAAAAGACGGTCGTTTTTTTGTAAACCCCTCCACCAAAAAAAAAACGTTTTAATTAACCCCCGGATGAAATTGCCAAAAGAATTGAGAAAACAAAAACTACTTATTTGGTAGGGTTTTTCAATTGCGTGTTCTTCGTACGCTTAAAACAATAAAAAAAAATTTTGTAATTAACCTTCACAGGGTGTTTATGGTACAGGAAAATTGTAATTTTTGGGGGTGAAACGGGCGGTTTTTTTTTGTAACCAAAGCAGAAAAAAAAAAGTTTTAATTAACCCCGGGATGAAAATTGGGCAAAAAAATTTGAGCAGCCCAAAACTACTACTTTTTTAGCGTGTTAAAATTTTTATCTAGGGTACACATTTTTTGGAAAAGGGAAAAATTTGGGAATTTTTGGGGGTTGGGAAAAAAAACGATTTTTTGGGAGCCCACCAACAGCACCGGGAACAACGCTTAATTAACCCCTTGGATAAAATTTGCGCAAAAGAATTGAGAAAGCCAAAAAAAATTAGTTTGTAGGTTTTTAACAATTTGGCGTGTTTTTTTCCACTAACAACAAGAGAAAAAATTGTTAATTAAAACCTTTCCATTGTAAAATTTTTGTTAAGGAAAAATTGGGTAATTTTTGGCGGGGGAAAAAGAGGGTTTTAAATTTTTGCCACCAAGAGAAAAACAAGGGTTTAAATTTAAACCCCCGGGGAATGAAAATTGGGCACAAAAAAATTTTGAGCACCCCAAAACTACTGCTTTGTGGCTTTTTTACAATTCCCGTGTTCTCTCCCTAACAACAAGAGAAAAAATTGTAATTAACCTTCCATTTTTAAATTTATGGTCGGGAAAAATTTGAAATTTTTGGGCGGTAAAAACGGGCCCGGTTTATTTTTGTCACCCCCAAGCAAAAAAACCCGGTTTTTAATTAACCCCGGGAAGGGTAAATTGCGCAAAAAAAATTGAGCAGCCACAAACAATTTAGCTTTGAAGCGGTTAATTTTCTACGCTAAACTTTTTTGGAAAAGGGAAAAAATTGAAATTTTTTGGGGGCGGTGAAAAAAAAACGATTTCTTGGGGGTCACCACAGCAGCAGAACAAGCTTAATTAACCCCTGGATGTAAATTGGGCGCAAAAAAATTTAGCAGCCAAAAAAAAAACTTTCTTTTTTTTAGCGGGTTCCCAATTGCGTGTTTTTACACTACACAACAAGAAAAAAAATTTTAAATTAAACCCTTTCCCTTTTGTGAATTATGGTACTTAAAATTGTAATTTTTGGCGGTAAAAAAGGACGGTTTTTTTTTTTGTCACCACACAGAAAAAAAAACCTTAATTAACCCCTTGAAAAAATTGCAAAAAAGGGAATTGAGCGGGCCACAAATCAGCTTTTGTAGCGTTTTTTAAAAAATTGCGTTTTTTTCCTCCCTACAAAAACAAGAGAAATTTTTTTAATTAACCTTTGCTTGGGGAATTTATGGAAAGGGGAAATTGAAATTTTGGGGGGTTTGAAAAATAGGGTTTTTTTTTGGGTTACAACAGCAAAAAAAACAACGTTTAAAATTAAAACCCGGGATGAAAAATTCCCACAAAAAATTGAGCAGCCACAAATACAAAGTTTTGTGGGTTTGTTACAATTGCGTTTTTTTCTCCCGCTACACAACAAGAAAAATTTTTTTAAATTTAAAACCCTTTGTTTGTAAAAATTTTTTTTGGTAAAAGGAAATTTTAAAATTTTTTTTGGGGGTGAAAAGGGGTTTTATTTTTTTTTACAACACAAAAAACCAACGTTTTAATTAACCCCGGGATTTAAATGCGCAAAAAAATTGAGCATGCCACAAACTACTATTTTTTGTAGTTTTGTTACCTTTTTTTCTAGTTTAAAACATTTTTGGTAAAGGAAAAATTTGGAAATTTTTTGGGGCGGTAAAAAAGACGATTTTTTGGGGTTCCAACAGCAGCAAACAAGTTTAAATTTAACCCCTGGATTTTAAATTGGCAAAAAAATTGAGCGGGCCCAAACATAGCTTTGTAGCGTGTTACAATTGCGTTTTTTTCTAAAAAACTAAAAAAACAACAAAAACAAAAAAAAAATTTGAAATTAAACCCTTTCACTTTGTGAATTATGGACGGGAAAAAATTGTAATTTTTTGGGGGTTTGGAAAAAGTGGGTTTTTTTTTCACCACACAAAAAAAAACAACGTTAAATTAACCCCTGGATGTAAAATTGCCAAAAAAATTTTAAAAGCGGGGCCACAAAAATTTAAGCTTTGTAGGGGGGTTACAATTGGGGGGTTTTTTTTTCCTACGCCTACAAAACCCAAGAGAAAATTTTTTTAAAATTAAACCTTTGCTTTTGAATTTTTGGTACAGGAAAAATTAAAAATTTTTGGGCGGTGAAAAAAAACGGTTTAAATTTTTGTTACAACAGCGGGAAAAACAACGTTTAAATTTAACCCCTGGATTTTAAATTGCACAAAAAAATTGAGCACCCACAAACTACTATTTTTTGTACGTGTTACAATTGCGTTTTTTTTTACGCTACACAAAAAGAAAAAATTTTTTTTTTAAATTTAAAACCTTTTTTTGCTTGTGAATTAAGGCAGGAATAAATTGAAATTTTTGTCGGTGAAAAAAAGGGTTTTATTTTTGTTACAACAGCAAAAAAAAAAACCATTTAATTAACCCCTTTTATGAAAAATTGCGCAAAAGAATTGAGCGGGCCACAAACTAGACAAAGCTTTGTACGTGTTAAAATTTGCATTTTTTTCTACGCAACCAACAAGAGAAAAAATTGTAATTAACCCTTGGCTTGTAAATTTTATGCTACGGGAAAAATTAAAAATTTTTTTTTTGGGGGTGAAAAAAGAGGGTTTTTTTTTTTGTCACCACAGCAGAAAAACTATCTTAATTAACCCCTGGGTGAAAATTTGGAAAAAAAGAATTTGGAGCAGCCAAAAATGAAGTGGTATTTGTATTGTAAAAACGCTGTTTCTTTAATGAATACAACAGGAACTGGCTTATATCCCCCTTGGATATTCAATGTGCTGTGAGTAGATAGCATTAAAATGTATATGCAGCTGCAGTGGACGCACACTGGACTTCAGATCCAATACCCAAAAAAATCGAAATAGAACATGAAGAGAAGCAGTCTCTGAGACAAGCTGAGACACCCCACAAAAAATCGTTGTATAAAAATCAGTTCTTCAGTAAGAGCTATCACAATCACCGCAGCAGCACCTTCCTGATCAGTACAGTGGGGAGGAGTGTGAGCTCCCAGCGTCGCGCACAGACTTATATAGTGCGGTGACGTCACAGAATCCGCCAGTCTCTGATTGGCTTCATCTCTGCACATGTCATGCAGGCTATGCCCTTCTTCCTCCAGAGTGCTTTGCCCATGTAACGCCATGTGCTCGCAGCCATTTTATCAATCAAAAGCACACTTCGTTCACCCGAAGTACCCCAAACTTCGACTTCGTTCAAAACCGAAGTTTTCCTGAAATTCTAAATGAATTCCACTTCGTTAGAATCAGTTAACCCATCTCTAATCCTTACATCACGCAATGCAGCAGAGTGTATTCCCTAATAAGAGCTTAGTTCAGGATTGTCAACCATCCGTCAAATTCTGGACAGTCTTTATAAATAGGGCACTTTTTACAGTGTCCATAAATAAAAATTTTGATATGTCCATATTTTTTAAAGCTGGAGAAGCTTGAACACAGTATTGTGAATGTAATAATAATCATTTTACAGTAAATGTAAATGCTGCTAATGTGTTCATATTAGTATTCTGAGCTACAGACATATATCACTTACAATCTTTATAGTTCATTATGGTTCTCCAATGTGCCCATAAAAAATGTTTCCGTCCATGGATCTTAAATAAGTTGTCCAGAAACAACTGGCTCAGCTATGCTGTAAAAAGAGTGTCTCTTGGCAAACAGCTCTGAAATATAATGCAGAATTGCATAATGTAGCTCTGGAGTATAATACACTGTAAATCAGGGTTAGTACAAGACGAATAATGTAATGCATACACAAAATTAATAAACTTTTTGTATAAAATAATCTATTTTATTTAGTTTTTAGGTTGGAGCAAGTTCAAATTCAGTAGCTAAAAACATCTTAAAAAATCTTGTATGAACATTTTCCATAATATGATTACAATTACTTGTTATCTGAGGTTTTCTAGCTTACTATTAAGTTAATGGCTACAATAACATGGTAGAAATCAATTTTGTGAATCCTCTGGGTTTGACAAATGGCACATTTCATGAGATAAATAAAGTCAGCTGAGTTGTTATATATAATAATACATTTGCTGTGACTTGTCCTTTAGCACCTGCTATTGGAAAAGTGTCATTTTAGATGGTGTTTAACCCTTGTTTCTTCATGTATGCTGTCCACTTTACAGAAAAGTACCACAATATAAAAATATAGTATGTTATATTGAGTATTATGTGTGAGAAGGATCAATTCTGTTTTCACTCATCCGTCTCCCTCCTAGGAATCTGTCACATCCAGGGCCGGGATGATGGATAGACAAAGGTAGCTAGTGATAGTACAGTGAACAGGGGCAGGGAAAATTCAATGTGGTTAGCCCTGCCCGCATTATCCTATAACTTTTTTTTATTATTCCTGCAATGGGATATTATGGGCCTTATGCATGTATACTGTCTTTCAGTAAGACTGTCTTTGTTGCCCACAGCAATCAATCAGAGCTCAGCTTTTATTTTTCCAGAGCACTATATGAAATGAAAGGTTTTCATACATAAAGTCCTGTATGTATATTATGTGACATCTTTATATGTTTTTGTTTCCATCCTGGAAAGTCACAGTGTACTGTACATGGTGACCTTTTTGTGTGCATTTTTTTGTATTATATTTCTAGAGGCATAATTCCTATTCGGTGTCATAACTTTATGCATTGTTCTTGTGTTTTCATTTAACTTTGTGAATTATCCCACACAACTTTGATATCTCTTTGTGCACTATGACATCACCATGTACATTATCTCTGTAAATATGTGGAATCACATTGTACATTACTCTTGGGCATTAGAAAAACCAAACCAAAGCATGTACATTTAATGTTCTGAACTTGGTGCTGAAATTGGTCATTCTAAGTCATTCTAAGTTACCACAATACAGTTTACTTGAGGAAGCCCAGTTAGTGTCGGTAATACGCACTGAGTTTGGAATTTCCCTTTTATACTTATTGTTCATTCATTGATTGTTTCTGTTCTTCATATGTTTCATGATTTGTAGAACTGAGGTCTTCATTTTGTAATACCAATGTTATCATTTCTCTTTTTCATATTTGCATTATATATGTGTATTTTGTACTTGCTAGTCTACTGTTTAACCTTTTACCAACTCCATAGGCAGCGGGTGGTGGCTGATGATTACAGCTGACATTCGCCGCTAACAGCATAGATTTGAGCAGGCTCCAATCCTTGCTTTTAACTATAGCTGTCATGTTAACATGTCTATTACTTCCTGCCGCAGATAGGAAGTAATAGAATCGCTATATTGGTACATCCTTCTCTATTTTTTATATAATGCAGAAGGCTGTACAAATGATCGAGCCCCATAGTGGTCAAGTACCCTAAGGGGACTAAATTTACAAGTAAAAAAAAAAAATGTTTTAAAGTATAAAAAAATACATATATTAAAAGTTAAAATCACCCACCCCTTTGCC
>JAODAL010015389.1:0-20000 GCA_025379985.1 Phyllomedusa bahiana | reverse complement strand
CACTGACATGCTATTCTAACATCATTTATTTGATTTCTAGCCTTCTGTGATATGGATATAATCACAGCTTATACTATGATAACTCCGTAACTACCCGATTGAGAACGGGAGTTATAGTAGATGCTGTATATAATTGTAGAATTATTTTGTAATTTAATTTTAATATTATTTATTTTTATATAGATTTATAATTAACATAAGTAAGTTTATATAACTTTAATGGTGTTAATTAGGAAAGAACTGATATTTTTTTGCCTATTGGCAATAAATGTGGGTAGCATGGCCCCTCTAGCTGTCAGTCAGGAATTCTGTTGAGTCTTTCTACATATTTGTTGCAAATGACTCACACCACTTACACACGGCACATTTATGCTGCGCACCACTTACGATGTGGCACATTTATGAACCGTTGTATGACAGGCTCATACATACTATTGCAATCTACACTAAAACAATTTAGAACCATGTCAATCTTGGTATCTACTGCTCTACGCGCACTGTATGGTGGTAAAATTGGTTGTAGTGTAATGAGTTTTAGGTCAGTAAATGAATGGGGCTACTATTCAGCCACTATGCAATTGTGACATGTAGTCCTGGTGTGGCACTATTATTTGGTCCATGTATAGTACTTTAATTGGTAATTTTGGCTTTGGGATTCTGGTTTTGTGTATTAACAGTACACTGACAATATTTGCTTCTTTTATACTGGTATTATTTGGTAACTGTAACTGAAATGACCATGTTTTAGAGGATTTTAACTAAAAATGTTTTTATTTATATGAAATGCATTATCATTATTTTTACAGACTTTTCATGTGCTCTATATGCTTCCCTACTGCTTTTGCTCACCGACGACTCAGAAGCCCCAGCGTCCAAGTGTCCCATCTTGATTACAGGCTGGTGGGATGATGTCATCACAAAGGTCTGTATCAGTGGGACATAAGATGGTACAGGGCACGGCACAGGTGGCAGAGGCACTGAGGTAAAGTATAGTAGTTGTCGGGTGGGGCCCCAGAATCATATCCACTCTTGGACTCCAGGCACCACAGTCTGAAACCAATGAGCATTATATTGTTTTACTGCAATAATTATTCAGCTATTTTATTTGTCTTCTGAGTAAGACAACCTTGAAAGTTTTGGTAGTATTTCAGGCACAGAAACATATGCACCATCTGTTTACAAAGAAAATAAGACCAGGACATCTTATCAATACAAATGTTTCTCAGGATCATGCAAAATCAACACCTGTCAGTAACAAATATGGACCCATGTATGAGGATCTGTCATTTTATGTATAACTTTTCTTAGTCTGTTACATCCCATAGAGAATGACTAATGTAATGCATTGTTGTAAAAAACAAATAAGAAATAGTGTGATAACAGCAATCTACAAGAAAAAGTATTTTGCCTAAAAGTATGTAAAAAAAAATGATTGTCATATGAATAATTCTAAAAATGTTTTTTATTAAATTTATAAGAAAACAAAGCAGTGATGGCCATGTACCTAAAGAAATATAACATTAAAATGTGCAGGTTTTTTGTAAAAAGTACCGCTAAATAAAATAAAATGGTCTCCAAAGAGTCTTTACATTTAAAACACAATGTAACATAAATTTAAAAGGGTTCTCTTAAATTAGACAAGGGGACTTTTTTTTTTCACCAGAAACTGCTCTTCTTATACTTTTGGACAATGTCTAGCATTGCACTTCAGATCTGTTTTAAGCAACTGAGGCTAAGTTGCAATACCAAACAAAGCCCATGAATAAGAGTGGTGTTATTTCTGGGAAAAAAACCCCAGAAACACCTATTTTAACCTTAGACAAATCCATTAAGGAAGGTGGAACTTGCCATGTTGTGAAAAAAAAAATAACTCCGAGATTACACTCATACATCTTTTGATATATTTTGATATAGTTTTTGCACATTTTTGTTTTTTTGTAAAAATATTCAAAAGCCGTATTTCCCATTATTTTATTTTATTTTTTTAAATGCATCAACATTATAACAAGACAAATTATTGTGATCAAATTCTTTTTGGTACTAAAAATAAGTGAAAGGAGTTTTCTCATATCTTTTTCAAAAAAGCTGCTTGTATAGTCTTTTTCAGGCTCCTATTCCTGTTGGTTTGGGGGGTAGGTTACAGAAAGTGATTGGATATCCTTGCATACCAGTTGAGTCTGTTAGAGAGACATTGGCGATAGAGGAGTTTTATCAGAAGGCCATGAGGCTTCAAAGCTATCAAGGGTTAAAGTTTGTCAGTAAGAAAAACACAACAGGGAGTGATGTCACCAGCCCAACCATGGTCGCTAACTTAGGGAAGCCTGTGTACAGGAGATAAAAACTGCTGTAGATCAAAAAGCAAGAAAAATCAGAAGGGGGCCAAATTAAAAAAAAACGTTAAATAGACAGTCGTAATCCGTTAGGTTGGGAAAGCATTCATCAATGTGGGGAAAGTGTCTAAAAAAGATTTTAATAAATAAATGTATAATGCCTTTCCGCATGGGTTTTGAAGGATCAACTTGTCAAACTGTCTCATAAGCTTCCCATGAAGGGGCTAGTTTAGACAAAAACTGGGTGAGGCCTTTGGATGTCATATTTTCGGATTTTCAAAACATTTGTTTTTGCAAAAAAACCCCTTAAGCCAAGCCTGAAAAGTAGTTAAATGACCAGAACTTTTTATTTAGTTTTTGCCTCCTTGCGTTTCAACAGTTGTAACTTTTTTATTTTTTCAATGAAGCAGTTGTATGAGGCCTCAATTTATTCAAGAAAAGTTGTACTTTATAGAGAAATAGTTTAAGTTCACTTACAAATAATTGCAGAATTGTATTTTTTATTTAAAATTTTTTTTTACATTTTTTTTACATCATTCCATTTACATTTAATAACTGTGGTTTAAATTTTTAAAACATTTTTTTAAACTTTTTGTGTGGAAAAACCTAAAAGTGTTTTTTTTTTTGTGTGGTTCTAATTTATGGCAAAATTTATTTTTTATTAAATTTTTAAATTTTTTTTTTTTAGATTATTTTTCTTTTTTTACATTTTTTTTCTTTTTTTTTATTATTTTTTTAAACCCTTTAAAGGGGGAGATCTGTTTTACTTTTTTTTTTTTAACGTTAGTAATTTATTACATTTTCCCCATTAGGGCCTAATCCCATTATAATCTGTGTCAGTTGACACAGGAAAGTGATCCTACAGAAACACAGTGTGTCCTGGGACTAGCTTATTACACAGACAGTCTGGGGTTTTTCTGGGGCCCCCCAAATGCTATTTTTGCAGGGCCGCCCCGGGCCCCTGGTTCGGGTCCCCGAGCTTTTCCAAAACACCCTGACAGAGCGGGGAAAACCCTTTGATTGCCTGCGGTGACGATCCACCGCAATAAAAGAGTTAAAGCATGGGCGAGGGGAGAGGTTTCTCCGTTTCCTGATGCTTGAGGAGATGCTCGGGGATCGGGGGCTGTGTAGTACCCCCCGACCCAGCGCGCTTGGACCAGGACCCAAACTCGATTTTCTGCGACTTTTTTAAGACGTTGCGCAAGGGAAAAAACCCTGACCCCCGGCCGAGTCTGAAGTCGGCGGCCGGGTTTTAAAAAGGAGTTACGGGTTTTGGTAAGTCAAAAGAGAATGTTTGGGAAAACTTGGGGAAAATTTTTTGCAAGTGGGTAAGTCCTGACCTAAATAGAAAAAAAGGGTGGGGGTTTAAATGGTAAAAAAACCGGACTAGTGGGTCCCCAAAGGGGATCGTTTTAAGGCCCTATTCTCTTTGATATTTTAAATTTTAATGCCCTTACAAAAAAAATTGAAACAATAAAAAAGCAATCTATGTAGAGAACTAAATTGTAAAGAAATCAACAAAAACAGAGGAAATGTTCTATTTAAAAAGGGGATTTGATAATTTTGGGGGGGTGTGGGCAGGGGAAGTGGAAGATTTTGCACAGGGGAAAGAAAAAATCCATTCCATGATTATTGTTAAATGGAAAAACTCGGGGAAAAAAGGGCATGGAGAAGGATTTGGGGGAATCCAGGGGAAACATTAAACTTAATTGTAGCAGACAGAGTTAGGCAGCAAGGGACAAAACCCACATGAAAAAGGGAATATTATTCTCCCCCATTTTTTAAAAAATCCCCTTGGGCCCCAGTACACAGTTATTGGAGTTTTACAAAAGGTTGACAAAAGTTCCCTCAAAATGTCAGACATGGCCAATGTTTTTGTGTGTAATTATCCCAGAAAAGGGGCGCAGCCCTTTTTATAAAATCTCCCCCAATGAAATTTTTTTTTTAATTTTAATTTTCAATTAAATTTTTTATTTTTGCATATGTTTTTAAAAAGTTTAATCAAATGTGGTGAGAATGCCACTTTAATTAACAAAAAGGCTACACAGACCCTTCCTCATGTTTATCATAATAATGTTGTGGGTCAGACTAATCTAATAACACATAATTAGCCTCTCTACCCATTTCATAAATGGATATAGCCTCTCCTTGTTTACATGAATATGGCAAAGCAAAAAAAAATAAATCAAAAGTATTATTGCGCATCTGGTGGAATGTTTCATTTTCTAGGTCCTTTCTCAGCCGTGATGGACTAGAATATAAAGACATATAGTAAAACCACACAAAGCTTGTAGGGCGTTAGCTCACCTTGATTGTAGCATTCACCTGGTCCGTCCCTGTGTAAGGTTTCTTTTCCTTCCGGCTGTTCCTCCGTCCTCAGTCGCAGGACCCAAAATGGCAAGTAAGTAGGAACTTTATCAGCAATGGAGTATAAAAGATCAAATCTTTATTTCATAATAAATGCAATAGTGAGAGGGTATAAGTAGTAGCAAAGAAACCAACGCGTTTCGCGGCGTCAAAATTTGCCCTTGTTCATGGTATGGTTTAATGTTGTGATATGTCCGGTTAAATACACTGCTTTCCCTGACGTCATGTGCATCGTCATTTCCTTAACCTTTCGTTTTCCATTAAAACACACACAATACGTATAATAAAAACATGCTACTTATACATTGCAGCACCAATGCACCTTTGTTAGCATACTACTTTGGCTACGGGGGCATATTAGTGAGGCTTCTTTAATATATATTTAATGCAGGTCATTACGGGAGTAGAGACCCGTCGGCATTTGGTTCTGCACTGGCAGAATCCAGTATGCTTCTCGCAAGCGCACTGTGTGCTGGCCAGTCTCCCTCTCACATGGCCTTTCAATCTTATCTATTCGAAGCAAGATAAACCTCGTACGTCCCCTGAATGTTATTCAATGTAATGTTTGCTATGCTGAATACGTTGTTTTGTTCCCTTTAATATTATACAAATTGTTCAAATATTCGGTTTAAATTTTATGGTACTGCATCCACATAAACTTGCGCATTATTGCAATGCATGCCATACCCTATGTGATCCGTATTTGCAATTTATGAATTTTTTGTATGGCTATACTCTTTTTCATTTCATCATAGCCCTTAAAAGTATTCCTTTTAGGTAGTGTTCTTGAACTACATTGCATCTGCGGCCACCCGCCAAGGGAAGGAAACTTTTTGTGAGAACCAGATTTTTTCAGTCTTATTATGTTGGTTATTTAATTGTTGATGTAATCTCATCCCCTATTGTCCTATTTCTTTTGGGGACAACCAGCACTCCTTCATCTATTATTTTTGCCAGACTAGTATTCTTGTCGCAGGTATATTAGATTTTTGTAAATATCTTTTTTACATTATTGAAATTTTTGTTAATGGTGTAGAAAACACCAATGTATTTTTAGTGAAAGTTTTTATTGTACTTTCAATTCTTTTGTTGCTGTAAATCGTCCTGTGGTTTATTTCTGTACTTTTTTCATAGCTTTATTTATTTGATATTGTTTATATCTCTCTCTTTTAGTCTTTTTATTATTTCCTGTTTACTCCATTTTCAAAGTCCTCATCTCTCGTACATGATCGCTTAGCCCTTATGAGTTCACCCAAAGGGATGGCATTCAACGTATGCTTGAGTGGCTACTGTTGGGCTCATGAGCAATGTACTGCCACTAGTGGGTTTGCGGTAAAGGGACGTTACAACTTTGCCTCTTTACTGTACGCATAGGTGAAACATAAATTGAATTGATTCAAATTGAGATACTCAACAAACTTCGGTATGGACGCCACATCGTGACCCCAAACAATCAAGAGGTCATCGATGTAGGCCCATACTCCAAAGTATACAGTGTGAAAAGGATTTTCAAATAATAAAAATTGCTGTCCCACACACGACATGTAACAAAGTTTGCTATTACTGGGGAAGCCGAAGCTCCCATTGTGGACACTCATCTGTTGTAAATAATAGTCATGCCGAACTTGAAGTAATTGTGTTTCAAGAGGAAATACTATTTACCTTCCAATAGGACAGTATTAACCATTCCATCCATATCGGCTGGACTTCTTTAAGTGATAATGAATGGCTGGCAGATATTGATAAGTTAACTACAACCATTGGTCAGATAGCACGGGTAACTAAAGGACAGTAAAATGGTACTGCAGACATTCTCAAAATTTTTAATGGTCCTCTAATTACACTTGGTTAACTATGGATGTAGTGAATTTATATTCTAACTTCCATCAGACTTAGTCATGCCAGCCATTCAATATCATCTTAATGTAGTCCAGCCAATATGATGAAGGAGTTAATAATGTTCCTATTGAAAGGTATAGATTTCCTCTTGAAACACCCATTAATTCATGTTTCGGCACGTGACTATTATTTACAACAGATGGGCGGTCCCATTGGAGCTTCGGCTTCCCCAGTATATAGCAAACTTGTAATGTCGTGGTGGGAGCAAGAGCATTGTTTTTAATGTGGAAAATCCTGTTTCACAACTGTATACTTTGGTATGGGCGATACATCGATGACCTATTGATTGTTTGGGTCACGAATGTGGAGTCCATACCGAAGTTTGTTGAGTATCTCAATTTTGAATTCATTCAATTTACGTTTCCACCTATGCGTACAGTTAAGATGGCAACACCATTCCTGGATAATATATATAAAAGGAATATAGAGAAATACAAGGTTGTTAAAGTCCCTTTACCGGCAAACCCACTAGTGGCAATACATTGCTCAGAGACAACAGTAGCCATCATGGCATTTACGGTCTGAATGCCATCCCTTTGGGTGAACTCATAAGGGCTAAAGAGATCATGTACGAGAGAGGAGGACTTTGAAATGGGGAAGAAACAGGAAAATAATAAAAAGACTAAAAGACAAGAGAGGATATAAAACAATATCAAATAAATAAAGCTATGTGAAAAAATCAAGAATAAAAACACAGGGACGATTTACTGCACAAAAGAAGTGTAAGTACATAAAACTTTCACTAAAAATTCATTGGTGTTTTCTACACATTTTAACATAAAAGAAACCCAAATACCAAAAACTTCCAATATGTAAAAAGATATTTTACAAAAAAATCTAAATATCCTGCGACAAGATATAGTCTGGCAAAAATAATAGATGAAGGAGTGGCTGTTATCCAAAGAAATAGGGACAATAGGGTATGAGATTACATTCAGCAAATTATAATAACAATATAATAAGACTGATACAATATAATTTGGTTCTCACAAAAAGGTTCTTCCCTTGCGGGACGGGCCGCCAGATGCTATGTATGCAATCTACAATACTAAAAGGAATACTTTTAAGGGCTATGATGAAATGAAAAAAAGGAGTATAGACATACAAATTCATAAATTGCAATACGGATCACATAGTGAGATGGCATGCATTGCAATATATGCGATAAGTTATATGTGGGATGCGCAGTACCAGAAATTTAAAAGCGGAATGCGGAAAATTTGTATTAATATTAAAGGGAAACAAACAACGGTTATTCAGGGCATAGCAAAGGCATTACATTGAAGAACAATGCAGGGGACGTACGAGGTTTATCTTGCTTCGGAATAGAAAAGGTTGATAAGGCCGAGTGAGAGGGGGAGACTGCAGCACAAAGTGCGGCTTGACTGAGAAGCATTACTGGATTCTACAGTTGCAGACCAGAATGCCGACGGGGGTCTCAACTCCCCGTAATACCTGATATCTATATATTAAAGACGCCTCAATTCTATGCCCCCTATCCAAAGGAGTTGCTAACAAAGGTTGCATTTGATGCTGCATATGTTTAAGTAGACACGTTTTTTATTATTGTATTGTGTGTGTTTTGTAATGGAAAAGGACCCAATCGCGAAAGGGTTAAGAGAAATGACGATGCCACTGACGTCAGGGAAAGCAGTGTTTTAACAGGATATTCAAAACATGTCCCATACCGAGAACAAGCCCCAACGGGCAAAGGTTGACGCCCGAAACGCGTTGGATTCTTTGCTTACTAAATTTTTACTCTTTTTGGGCACTATTGCATTTATTATGAAATATAGATTTGAACTTTTTATAACTCCATAGGATGGAAAAGTTCCTACTTACTTGCTTTTGGGTCTACGGAATGATGACGGAGGAACAAGCGGAAGGAAAAAGAAACCTTACACAGGTACGGACAGGTGAATAGCTACAATCAAGGTGAGCTAACGCCATACTAGCTTTGTGTGGTTTTACTTGATGTATTCAGTCAATATTGCAAAGACTTTATACCGCATTGATATTTGCACGTTATAGGGTCCTGTTTAAATCCAATATTGAATATATAGTGCAGAGGGGAAAGAAACATAATCAACGCTAAAATGCATTGAAATCATCTTTCTATGCCGTAAAGGATATAAATTCTATCTCCTAAAATGGATAGGCAGCTTAAACTGGCCGACAATATTTGGGATAAGATCCCACCACTAAAGAAAACATGAGGACCTTAAACAGCTTATGAGAAAACTGGAGAAAATACAGCTGAAGGAAATAGATTTGGTGGGGACCAAATACACGTAATATGTACCTGAAAAAGTATTATTACATCGAGGACTTTGTGTCCGGAAAAATTCCACTTTATAGATACACTAAGAATTTATGGACAAATGGAATGAGAAACTCACAAATTGTTCCATAGATTTGATTAAACTCATCATTGAAATGAAATCAAAATTAATAGAAATACAGTAACAGATGGAGACCCTCACGGATTCATGTAACATCTTACAAGGAGGGACCTGAGTATGGAAGAATTACAGGAAATATAACGAATAACATTCAACAAGATTGAGAAACTCATTCTGGAAAAAAAATTATATTATATCAAAGAGATTTAGACGGACTAATGATAACGATAGAGTTTATACATGGAACTCGGAAAACCCCAAACAACGCAGTATAGATCCTTTTTAAGAACATCAAGAAGTACACTACAGGAAACTTTAAAGAAGGAGTTTTCAGACTTGGAGCAAACGCGAAGGAGGAACAACAGAATCTGAACATATGACTGCAGAACGTTCACAAAACGCGATCAAGCCAAAACAAAAAAACAACAAGCAAGACAACAAGGGAAAGAAACTGAATCAACGTGAGACAAGCAAAAAACGGGGAAAGCATAGTTGCAGTATAAAAAACAAAGAGACAAGTAAGGAAAAAGTAAAAAGAAGGGACCGTTGAAAATCAGAATTTGCGTGTTGTATGCTTACCCCTTTTGTATTGTCCGAAAAACACCTAAAGTATTACAAAAGGGGGACTGACTTTACTCCTACCAAGGACTGTGCATTGTTCGATACTTTGTTAGATATTAATAAATTAGTTAGAGCGTTACAGTAAAAAAAATATTTTTTAGAAAACAAAGGAGATAGGTTATGAAAGTAATACACTAAAAGATAGAAGGGAAAAAGATAAATATGGATAATGAATATGAGAAAATGCTGTTTGGTGAACAACAAGCACTTCTGTTGTTAATAGATTGGACAATAAGGAATAAATAAAATAGAAAAAGGGATATAGAAGTAGCTTATAATAATCCACCTTCTATCCCACTTAGGCGCGGTCAGTTGCCATGGAAGCCTTCAAGGAAACTTTGGAAAAGAAGACCTAATAAAACACTTTATACAAAAAAATGTTGAAAGTCCAAAAAAATGTCAGGAAAAGACATAGCATTTAGTTGAAGGAACACCTGCACTAAAAGAATTTAAAAGAAAACCCTAATATTCACCATTAAAAAAGCGGACAATCGGGGGGATACATGTGTTTTGATGGACACAGAATTATATGGTAATCTGTGCAGAGGTATATTGGAGGGTTACCAACAGTGTACAGGAAATTACAAAGAAAACCCTACAAAAATTTCCAAAAAAACCTCACTAAATTATTAGGGAAGGGGGTAACGCTGGGGCACTCAACGAAAAACAAAGAAAATATCTTGAAAAAGAACATGTAACAAATCCCAGTAATTCTATGGAGTTTCCGAAACTGCATAAGAATCAATTTCCACCCAGCCTAAGACTATAGTGTCCAGTAACGGTAGCCTGACTGAAAAATGAAAAGCTTTTTGATAAGTACCTACAACCATTGGTTTCAGATTAGCACCGGGGAACCTAAAGGACAGTAAAATGTACTGCAGACTTTCAAAATTTTACATGGTTCCTATAATTACCACTTGGTTAACTATGGATGTAGTGAATTTATATTCTAACATCCTCAAGACTTCAGTCTGACAGCCATTCAATATCACTTAAAGAAGTCCAGCCAATATGATGAAGGGTTAAATACTGTTTCTATTGGAAGGTATAGATTTCCTCTTGAAACACAATTACTTCAAGTTTGGCAGTGACTATTATTTACAACAGATGGGGGTCCAATGGGAGCTTCGGTTACCCAGTAATAGCAAACTTGTACATGTCGTGGTGGGGAGCAGCAGATGTTTTTAATGTGAAAATCCTTTTCACACTGTATTCCTTTGGTATGGGCGCTACATCGAAGACCTCCTGATTATTTGGGGTCACCGATTGGCGTCCATACCAAAGTTTGGTTGGTAATCTCAATTTGAATCAATTCAATTTACGTTTCACCTTTAAATGCGTACAGTAAAGAGGCAACACCATTCCTGGACATATATCTAAAGGGATATAGGAAATCCAATGTTGTAACGCCCTATACCGCAAACCCACTAGTGGCAAACATTGCTTCAGAGCCAAACAGTAGCCACTCAACGGCATACGTTGAATGCAAACCTTTGGGTGAACTCATAAGGGCTAAAGAGATCATGTACGAGAGAGGAGGGACTTTGAAATGGAGAAACCAGGAAATATAAAAAGACTAAAAGAGAGAGGATATAAACATATCAAATAAATAAAGCTATGGAAAACAATCAGAATCAAAAACAGGTCGATTTACTTCCAACAAAAGAAGTCGTAAGTACAATAAACTTTCACTAAAAATTCATTGGTGTTTTCTAAACCTTTTAACTTAAATTTCAATATGTAAAAAAGATATTTTTCAAAAAATCTAAATATCCTGCGACAAGTTACTAGTCTGGCAAAAATAATAGATGAAGGAGTGGGCTGTTGTCCCCTAAAGAAATAGACAATAGGGGATGAGATTCATCAAGCATTATATAAACAACTAATAAGACTGAAAAAAATCTGGTTCTCACAAAAAGGTTCCTTCCTTACGGGGGCGCAGATGCAATGTATGCAAATACACTACTAAAAGGGAATACTTTTAAAGGGCTATGATGAAATGAAAAAAGAGTATAGCATACAAAATTCATAAATTGCAATACGTAATCACATAGTGTATGGCATGCATTGCCATATATGCGATAAGTTATATTTGGGATGCAGTACCAGAAAATTTAAAACGCGAATAGCGGAACATTTGTATAATATTAAAAAGGGACAAACAACGTATTCAGGCATAGCAAAGCATTACAATTGAAGACATGCAGGGGACGTACGAGGTTTATCTTGCTCGGATAGAAAAGGTTGAAAGGCCAGTGAGAGGGGAGACGGCAGACAAAGTGCGCTTGCGAAGATGCATAATGGATTCAGCAACGTTGCAGACAGAATGAGGACGGGGTCTCAACTACCGTAATAAACCTGGATATATATATATTAAAGAGCTCTCATTTTCTTTGCCCCTATGCCAAAGAGTATGGCTAAAAAGGGTTGCAATTTGATGCTGCACTATGTTAAGTAGCACGTTTTTATTATAGTATTGTGTGTGTTTTTAATGGAAAAGGAAAGGGTTAAGAGAAATGACGATGCACCTGAATTCAGGGGAAATGCAGTGTAATTTAACCCGGACAATTCACAACATGTTACCATACCGTGAACAAGGGCCAAAGTTTGACGCCCGAAACGGCGTTGGTTTCTTTGCTACTCTTTTTACCCTCTGCACTATTGCATTTATTATGAAATAAAGATTTGAACTTTTATACTCCATTGGCTGGAAAAGTTCCTACTTACTTGCATAAAGACATATACCCATACTAATGTCATTGTATTTATGCAGACGACTGTTTGGTCTATAACCGTCTATTGTTTCACTCTTATGTTAACAAATTAAGAGTATATATATATTGGCTTTTGGAGCCAAAATGTTGCATTATGTGTAGCATATTGAAATTGCAAATAGTAAATTCGGCTTCTTTTTTAATTTGTTTTTACTGTAGACATTGTTTAGATATAAAAACTTTTTTGCAGGTCCTGGTTAAGAAACTAAAATAAAAGGAAGTGACTTCAGAGAATTCTAGGTACAATAATAAGTCCTTAAGGACCAAGTCTGTTTTGGCTCTCTTTTGGCTTAGGACCACAGGAAATTTTTAGTTTTACCCCACTGCATATGGAAAGCCATAACTTTTTTATTCATTTTTGCATTAACATAGTTGTATTAGGTCTTGTTTTTTGCAGAATAAGTTTAATGTTCATTCTGTTTTATTGGTTTTCAAAGGTATCAGAACACAGTATACCAACCACACATGTTTAAAAAAATTTATATCAGAAAATTTTAAAGTCAGACAAAGAAAGCTATTCAGCTTTTCAAAACAATTTACCCCTCACAGCGTGATTTTTTTAACCCCCTTTTTTTTTTTTATCCTTTTTTATTGATTGCCTTTTAAGAGCCCCAAAAAATTTTCGTTTTTTCCCTTGACTTGTTTTAAAGGCTTTTTTGTGGTACTCTTTAAAGTAACATAAACTACATTAGGAAACCTAAAACAAAAATAAAATTGTGGGGTGTTGTTTAAAGGATTCATGTGCAATTTCACGGGGATCGGGCCCCCGGCACGCTTCGGGGTCCCGGGGCGGGTGCCCCTGCTGCCCCAGCCCGTGTCCTTCCTCCCCGCCCCCGGAAATCCCCCTTTTCCGTCCCCCTCCCGTGTCTGGCTCAAACAGCTGCCGCGGCGCCCTGCTTAGGGGCAGGGTGAAGGCTGGGGGATTTAAAGGGCCCGTGTCCCAGTAATTTGGGTTTTTGCTGGGGTTGGTCCATTTAAGGAATACGCCCCCAACACTTCTGCCGTTTTTTGGTGGGTTGCAAATCTTGAAGTGTTCTAGTTGTCATTATCCGTGTACCAGTCCGTTCCTCTCATTTCCGGGCTGCCTGTTTGCCGCCTGCCCCACCGCTGCCTGCCTTTACAACGAAAACCCCTTTCCGCCTGCCCCGAAACCCCCTGCCTGTCCCCTAAAAGTCTTGGATTCGATTCTGTACCACGCATTACCCCGGCCGCCACGAAGCAAAATCAGTCAGGGGACGCCCGGTAGCCCACGCCGCAGCAAGTCCATCCCGCTTTGCGGGGGCTTGGTGAAAACCGGGGGCTACTATCTAAGAAAGGGGTAGCTGGTTCCCCGAAATGCGTCCCCTTATTTGGCTGCTACCCTTTTTTTTAATGGATTGCCAATAAAGTAGGACTTTTAATCTTATTCTGGATGGCGGGATAAATTCCTTTATTTGGAATGGGGAAGTGTAACCAGGGGGACCCGGCAACTCCATGCGGGAAAGGGGTGAGCTGGCTTACTTTTTTGTTTATTCCTTGGTTTAGGGATTTTTTTAAAAATATGCTTTGGATGTAACATCAAGGATTAGTATAGCAGAAAAAAAAGAGCCTGTAATACCCCTGCGACCCAGGGCCCATGACAAGTCAAACCGTTGCTATAGCTGCCCTGTTCACAAAAATTTCTGCAATTCAAAGTGACAAAGCAGAAAAATTTCCCCCTTTTTTCTATTTTACTTTAAATTTGACTTTGAAAGTTTACAGATTATAATATGGGTACTTTGCCCACTAGATGATTAGCTACTGTCTCCATTAAACTGTCTGGCGGCTTGGCCACACAGCTTAAAGATTGCCCCCTGATCAGGGTAAGGCTGCTTCTGAGTAGATTTCCACTGCCCTAGATCACCAGGGATTTGATCATCCCTACCCTACAATACCATGAAAGTAATATTAACTCCAACTCTGCCTTAGGCCAACATAATTGACATTTTTGCACTCTAGACAACCGTTAATGTAGACACTACTGAACTCCTTCTCTACCGTAGACCTTAAGGGTGAAAACATTAACCCCCCTACAGTACTGAGAGGACATTCCCCCCTAAATTCCCCAAAACCACAATGGATTATTTAACCCCCTATGTCCCAAAAATAAAAGAAAAAACCCCCTTTTTGCCCAGACCCTGAGGTACGGTGTAGAAAGAAGACATCTGACTTTAAGGATACAAAAGGGGAAGGATAAAAAAAGTTTTGGGGAAAGAAGCTGGCTAGAGCGTAAAATAAGCTTTTTTGGCCTATTAATCTTACCCATAAAAAGAAAAAAGTTTTTCAAGGTTTTCACAAAAAGAGAGGCGCTCAACCCAACATGGTTGAAAAATTTCATTTAAATGAGAACAGAATGTTTCCCTTTCTCTGGGGGCTTGCGGGAAAAAAGAAACTTGTGCCATACCCCTCTATTTACCGCTGATTGAGGGCCCTAGCAGCAGCACACTCTGTAATCAGTTTGTCAACAGTTGACACTACTAACACATTAAGATTGTACAAAGTAGACTACCCTTTTATAATCTCTTTAAAGGTTAGAAAATGTTGGGGGACTTTTAGTTTTTAAAGTCTTTCAAAAAAATAAATGGGTTTTAGACACCTATAAAAACCCTAGCAAATATAAATTATACCTTTTTGGAAAACATCTTTCTTATTTTTTTAAAATATGAAAATGGGATTGGATCCCATTTTCATGCAAAGAAAAAAAATTAAGCAAGTTGTAGAAGACATTTATGTGGGCACATCTACCATGGCCTTATGGCATTATCATGATGCTGCAGTACTGCTAGTTTTGTATATAGCGTTCAGCCTATTCAATATAGATATTGCTTACATTTTATGAAAATACCCATTTATTTCTCGTATTTCAGTGAAATTCCAGAACACTAGGTGATAAAATAGATTCAATGTGTGAGCCACTTATGATATGAATTATGGTTAGATTGAAATTATTTTCAATGTTTGTACTATTTTGTGACAGCTTTAACTGAAATATGAATGCCTAGATAAATAGTAGATTTCTTTACAATATCATACTTTGTATTTTTACCTGCCTGTGCTATTTATTTCCCGAGGCAAAATCTGTAAAAGGCAGATTGGATTATAAAGTGACTCAGCTTGTACTGATGCAAGTAATGACTGTAGTTCAGGTCTTATTGTGCAACACCTCGAATTTGAAATAATGTATGTTATATGAAACAGCAAGTTATACCACCAGGCTCTTATACAATACCAGTAGATTCAGACTTTTACAGGAAAACATCATTTTTTTCTAAAGTAGGACTATAACAAGTAACCACCGGTCCTCAGAATTAAGTAGATTGATGACCTTGAATGAAGACAACTTCAAGGACATGCCTGTCCTTGGCAGCAAGTTGATTTAGGACATGAGAAGCTTAAGATTGTTTTGGCCTCCACTTTGTGTCTTTTGTGACTTATTTCCTCTATTATTGGGTCTCTCATCAATCTACATAAAATGTTATCCTCCTATTATCCACAGTGATCAAAAGCTGTGCTGTACCTCATCTTTCAGTGGAGATAGACTCTCTAACCCCTGGGCCTCATAATAGCTGCTTCTTTGGTATTTATCCCCATGCCTATAGCTTATTTCAAGTTGCACAGAGGAACAGCCATCATATTAGCATTATCTCAGCCTTCTTATAATCTGGAGTCAATCATCACTTTTTCTTCTGCTATTATGTTAAGACTTTGTAGCATCAGCCATTCAGAATGCCATGTCCTAAAGGCTTAATAATATTGAATTGACTTATTTGCTTTGTTGGTGAAAATTACAAGGAAATGACTACATTGGTAATTCAAGTCAAATGGTCTAATGGCCAAAAACAATGGTGTAACTAATTCAGCATTATCTAAGCTTGTATAATATCAATAATCTCTAAATTCTTCATTCTTTACATGCTTTTTTTAGTAATAATGATCTTCATACATATGTAACATGTTGCAGCTGAATTGGTGACTGTTTTAGAATATTTTTCTTCACAATAGGGCCATCAGACTCCACAGGTCACTAAAACTAAGGAACTATTTTATCATTGAGAATACCGTGTTGTTTTCTTTGGCATTTAAGGGTTGGGGTTTGCCATAGTTTAATGACTGACCTTTTCTCTTACAAATAAAACTAAGCTTGCCATTGGCAAATGGGTGTTGGAGGTGAATAAACTTAAAGGGGCACAACAACATCTTAGTTTTAGTGATTAATAGGTGTCATACAAAGCTGTAGCTACTTAGATAACACAGAAAACCTAGATATCACCCTCAATTTAACTTTGCTACATCCATAGGCTTTCATTCACCGGGAGAAAGATTATACTTGCTGCCCTAGCTTAGTATCTATATACACTGGCCAAAGAAGAACAGCTTACTGTCACCAAGCCCTGACACACATCAACCTGGGGCACTTGCTCTCCGAGGACCTCTAGCAATGCCCCTGGGGGTCCTTTTCATATGTCATATATAAATGTATTATTAACAAAGATTTATCTGAAAAAAACATTGTGTGGTCTGTATATCTTTCTACTGACTTTCCTGAATGTTCCACATATATTATATGAGGCTTTAATAGGTGTTGTTATACCAAGATAAGTCTTGGGCATATATCTTTGAGCATGGATTGCATTTTTTTTATACTGGGATACTACAGTCTGCACAATCATTATCCAACTCTCCTTAAAGACTTAAATGTGAAATGTTTCATCTCATTACTGTCCAACAAGTACAAGCCACAGGGCTGAATATTGAGGAGGCCTGCCAGCCTTTATCATAATGTGGGATCAGTCAATGGATAAAATTGCTAAAATCTGTAATTTTCTGTGTCAGTGCTCAAAATTGTTGTTCACATTAAACAATCATAAACCCAAATTAAAAGCATTTTCTTGTTTGTCTGAAAAGCATACTTGATTTTCAGACCAGCATCTCATTATCTGAAAAGAAGGAGGCCTAGTGACATTCTGGAGATGACACATTATTTACTTGTTAAGCATTGATGGTAATGTTTTATGGGAAAGGTTGTCATGTACTGTATCTGCACATAATGCTCTTTATGCACTAGGTATCTATTAGTGCAGAATGGAACAGGCGGACCTTCTTTATAAACCAGTCTCTGCTGTCTTCCCTTGTGTACATTATTCTCTCTCAGTATAAGTCTTCTAAAAATGAACCCCACACGAGACTCATTATCTCAAGGGCACAGTAGCCATTGTTGTATCTCTAACTCTAGCCTTATTATTATCCTTTAGTTAGAGAGATGAAGTCTATGGCTGCAAGGAGACTTTTGTAATTTTAAGTGACTTTGCCAAAATGTTTACATGACTGACAAATCACATATCTTAAATATAGATGAGCCCTTTATTTCGCTTTCCCTTCAATAATAAAGACGAACTGAAAAACATTTAACATTGGAAAACTTGATGACCTTAATGAGCACATAAACACATAGCAGTATTACAATAAACATGATAATGTTGGCACATTGTTTCTGTACTATCACATTTAGCTGCTGCATTCTAATTACACACATTATGTATGTCTAAGACTATAAAAGATATTACTTACAGGATCAATGCCTTTTCTTTAATGCTCCTCAGATATTTGGAACAGAGGGTATTTGCTGAAGTGTCCTTTTTGCAAAGCCATTACATGTATGGTTTACAAATCGGGCAATAAACATGTTCGATAGCCATAAGAGAGGATTGTTATTAGCAGAACTGCAGTTTAAAATGCAGATGTGACTCCCATCACCTTTACACAGATTTGGTTTGTCCTTTAAGTAAGGACAATTTTTCATGATAAAAATTCAAGCATTATCCCATCATGCAAGCAAAACCCCAAACAGGCTGCAGTTCACATTGCAACCACTGATAAGCCAAGTATAGACACATCTATATATCTATAGCAGTGATGGCGAACCTTTTAGAGACTAAGTGCTCAACCTGCAAGCCATTCGCCCCTTAGGACGCGTGCGATACTGCAGTTACATTTACAGGGACAGCGCGCCAATGATTTGCTGTCAACATGTGCTGACCCTATTTTAGTCCTGCCCCTTCCTCGATTCCTGCCGAATTGATAGTGCCCTGGAGCCTTGAGAGGAAGTGTTCCCATGGTGTTTATTGCTTATTCCGTGTACCATATCCTTAGTCTCCATCTCTTGACCACGAACTTTTGCTGCCTGTCTTGACCTTCTAGCCTGTCCCAGACTACAAGCTTGCTTCACAATTTTGAAACCACCTACAAGCCCACGTCAGAGAGCAAAATTTTTGGGGGTTCGGAGTTTCCATTGCGGCATGTCCATCTTGTAAATACGGGATTTTTATTAAAAAATTCATTCCCTGGCAGGGCTTTTTTCCCCCCACTTGCGGTGGTTCAGGGGGAAAAAACATTTCTTTCTCCCGGGTTTTGGTGGGCCCACCGTTACATTTTTTGACCCAATCAAATATTAATGAATTTTATGTAAATTTTAAAAACTTTGCAAAAGAAATAAAAAATTGATATTTAAACAAATATAACAAATTTTTGGGGTTATCCAAATTTCCCCCTAAAACGGGGAATTTTTTTTTGATGTCAGATATTGAAAAAAAAAATGCCAATGTGCAATTTTTTATTATAGTGGTATGTATGCTTTTGGTTTTTTAACTGTATTTATATAAAAGTAAAATTATTTAAAACACAAGCGCCAATATAGAGAAAACTGCTGAAAAAAAGTCAAAGGGGTTTTCTCTGCCTATTTTCCCAAAATTAAATTACCCCAATTTTATTAGAAAAAATGACCCCCACGCTAACTCTTCTTTTGTTTTCCCAATAAAAAGTAAACAAAATTTTCCCGAAAAAAAATTGCTTAAAAAAAACACTGTTTTTAATTTAAGCAAAAGGTGAACACCTGAAACCGTGGTTAATCCACAATCCAAACCCTTTTTCCCCCAATAACTCCGGGATTCCAAAATAAAGGTCATTATTAAAAAACACATAAAACACCAAAAATTACAAGAACTCTTGAACCCCTTTCCTAAAAACTTTTTTTCCATAAAATGCATCCGATCGTTTTTTATCCCCAAAAGGGGATCCACTTTTACTGACAAAGTAAAAAAATGGGAAAATTCTTTTTTCAAATTAACCAAGCGTCCGGCCCGGGAGGCTCAGAAAATCCAACACGTAAAAACTAACTGGGCTTCTGACATGTTTTCGAGAGCCCGAAATTTTTGCTGGTTGGTATGGTTTTAATACTTGTTTATACAATTAAATGCAAATTAAAAATTTTAAAAATCGGACAGTTCATTTTTGGATTTTTTTTGGTTTTTTGTCCCCCCAGTTGAAAGGGTGTATGTACAATAAAAAAATATAAAAACTCTCCCTTTTCGAAATCTCAGGTTTTAAAAATAAAAAGGGGAACTTTAAAAGAGACCCTTTTTAACTTTAAAAAATTTACATCCAAAAATTTTTCTTTTTTTCAGTACTTTTTGCAAAAAATTCTGATTTTTTTAAAAAAGTAGCCCCTTTATGGGAAAGTTCCCTTAGGTGTTTTTTTCCCTGAATTGGCCCAATTTTTTTAAAGGGATCAATTTGAATTGGGATCTAAAAAA
>JAODAL010015388.1:30000-84060 GCA_025379985.1 Phyllomedusa bahiana | reverse complement strand
GTTTTGCTGGGGGTTGCCCTGCCGTCCCCTCCACCTGGTCTTTTTGTACCACTTTTTTGGCCTACCCTTTTTTGCCAGCCCCAAAAAAAAAAATTTGTCATTGTGCCACTCCTGACCTCTCTGCTCCCCCGGGACCTCCACACTGGTCATTGTCCACCTGGGGCCCCTGGACTGTTTTGCCACTTCCAGAATGTAAAAGTGCCACTGTCTGACCTCATGCGCGGGGCTGCCCCGCCCACCCCACACTCTGTCAAAAAGTTGCCCCCCCTACTCCATTTGTTTTTTTTTTTCCAGCTTTTGCTCCCATGATTTATCAGCTACGTTCCCTTCTTTTTTTTTGGTTTTTGCCCCCATAAGTGCCCGGGCTTTTATAGTGAAGCGATTCTAAAGGGGGGCGGAAATCATTGCGTGTAAACAAAACCAACATGTATGAAGACCAAAAAACTCCCTCGCAATTTAAGCATGGCACAACTTTTTTTCTACAGCACCCGCAGGCTCGGCAGCCTGGAAATACGTTTTTTAACGTGATTTAGCCAAAATTCGGACCGAAAAATTTTTCGGAAAATTCGGCGAAGTGACCGAACCGAATTTTTGAGAAATTCGCCCATCTCTAATTGGGATGTCAAGCTTTATTCTATTTAATAGATAGTGACTCTGGAGATACTGTATGTAGATTCCAGTACCTGATGGCCTTCTGGCATGGTCATTGACATTTTTTATCGAACCACTGGCACGTTTGGGACAGGGGTTTTTCGGCATAGAATGGTATCCTTTTTTGTCAAAAAACTTAGTTATAAATTTTTGAATCATTGCTAGAGTCCAAAATTATGGGTGGACATACCATATGTGAAACTTCTGCAGCTGTTTCGGTGTCCATATGGCAGAGGGTCCTACTAACTCTTAAGAATAATAATACTACTGTCTACTATCAAATAGATTACATGGGAAATATTTCATATATTACTAGCTTAGGAGATATTTTAAATAGGGTCCAACCCAAATTTAGCAACAAATAAAGGGTCAAGGATGGGAGGGAATCACCCTAAAATTGGCAAGCAATAATCCACAACTATTTCTATTGCCCAGTTTACGACTTTCCTCTTAGGGAGGCACGTATGCTTGGTCGTTTCACAATATATAGAGTAAAATCAGCATGCTTAAAGGGTACTCTCATCTCACAGATTCACTTTAAAATGTGGAAAAGGGGTAAATAAAGACTATTACCAAATACATTGCCATTGCCATTTTACTTAATTTTAGCATAAGAGCAGTTCTTAAACCTGCTTGTAAACAATCTCTAAATCTGTTTGTTTACATAAGGTTCAATAGTTACCCACCACCTCTCTGTACCTTAGCAGTGGCCGGCTGGTGACTTCACTCCTTGCTGTGTCTTACAGCAAGGGAGCTTCTCTTTCGAATGTCTTATCTTTCCACTGAAAAAACTTTAACCCTTAAAGTTATTGACCAACAAAACCCTGGCCACCCCCGTCACATCTCAGACACATACGGAGACTTTCATCAAAAAAGCAAATCCCACCCGGTAACATGTGTCTAGACAGCAAGTCATGTTTTCTCTCTCACTAGAATCTTCCACTCACATGAAAAATACAGCTCTGCTAGCTCACATTTCTAGCCAGACATCCTTTTGGAAAGGTCATTGTTTTAAAAACCCTCTTCATCAAATGTCCCTCTAATGGGCCCACACAGGTTTTTGGGATTAGCAAGTGAAATGTCAGTCACTTCTATAGACCTCCCCAGCCCACAACTTAAGAACGTGAAGATGAAAACCGCCAAGGGGAAAACCCCCTTTTAATTTTGCCATGAAAGGGCTTTTTTTAGATACATTATGGGGTGGTTAATGGGCTAATCAGCATTAATTTCTCTCTTGCTTTTTTTCTATTCGCTCAGCTGCTTGTCCTTAAAGTGAATGGGGTCAAAAAAATAGTCATTGTTTAAGTCCTATTTTTATATTAAACACATTTTTAAGGATTTTTTTTTTTTTAAATTTTTTTCATATCATTTTCAATTTTTTTTTTAAAAATTCTTAAGTCTTGAAATTTTTTCACTTTGGCCACTGGGCCCTTTTTTGCATTTCTTTAACGCATTCAAGAGATTCTTTACAGTAGCTTAATGCACATAAACTTAAACTGACCCGCCCTATTCACTTCTATAAAAAGGTTTTCTGGGCACTCTTGACAGGGAAGAAATCATGGCAAGAGTAAAGATGAACTTGACATCTCCCCCTTTTGACGTGGATCCTGTGTTATTTTTCACACTGGTCTCCTTTAGTTTTACCTCTTTGTCTGATAATGGGCAGAAACTGAGAACCTTTCTGTACAGAACGGAAGTGTCAACTATTAATTTGGCTTAGTGGGGCCCAAAATGAAAACTGCGGGTTTAAAATTTTAAAAAAAAAGAAAGTATTTGGGGAAAAAAAAAAAAAAAAAACATATGACCAAAAAATTTTTAAAAAAAGGTTGAACATAAAAATGGAAAATTAAACAATAAGTCTTTTTTTATGACACATTTTCCCCTTTAAAAACCCCAAGTAGGCACTCACTCCCTGTGTCAGTCACTGCTTGTTCCTCATAGCTGTCTCTAAAACAGAGGTGATCCTCTTTTACAGTCAAACTACAGGTGGGTTATGCAGCATCTAGCGACAGCCATGGCCCGATCAGCAAGTCCTCACAAGTTAGTAGGGTTAGCCATCTCTCATTGACACAAATGCAACACACTTAGCGGGAACCCACCAATTTTAGGTGAGAGCTAAAGTTATGTCTCCACTGCACACAAAAATGTCCATTTTATAGCATTTTTCATTTTCAAAAAACGCTGAAAAAACTACTGGAAAAAGGTCCCATAGACTTGTATAGTAAAAACATTCTGTTGTCTCTTTTTTCTGCTCATTTTAATTCCTTGTTGTTTTTTGAAATATGTTGCAAAAAACGCCAGAGCAGGGCAGAAAATTTACTATTGGAGTCTATGTAAAACGCCGGACTTCATGGTGCGTTTTTTGGCTTTTTTTTTGCAGAAATACACATAAAATCTAATACTGCGCAATTCTAAAAAAAAAAAGCACCCAAAAACATGAAAAAACACCACAAAAATGCATCAAAAAACGTGCAAAAAACCCTGCAAAGCAACGGATGTTTTTTCAGCAGTTTTTGACAGACAGTGAACAAAAAACTCTGTTTTATGAACGTTATTAGGATTTGATTTTCACATCGTTTTTTGTCCACTGCCGTGTAGACGTAGCTTGAGACTACAAAATAGTGATGCAATACAGTGTCTACTGATAGCAAGCTTCTAAGGATATATCTGCACAGCAAATGTTAAAATGCTGTCCAAAATCCAATGACATTTTAAGATCACCGTACCGTGGTTTTTGGTGCGGGTCTGTGCTAAAAACCACGTTCAGTTTTTGGATTTCCCACCGGCCCAGTACATTGACTTTACAGGAATCCGTGCTGTGTAGACTTCAACCCGGATTTTCTGTTGTGGGCTATGGGCACAGGATTACAGTGGGATTTTTGAGGATTCTAAATACAGAATCTGCTTAATAATTTGACTGTAATCCTGTGCTGTATAGACATTGCCAAAATGTCCATTAATCTCAGCCCATACCACCTAAATCCCAGCAGCTTGGGGCACAAGGGCAATAATTTGCTGCCGCCAAGTTGCTAGCCACTTGCAAGGCACCAACCTACTACAATAAATATAAGCAACACAACATATATAACTTTCAAAGGCAGGGTACCCCACAATTTACCACAGACATCAAATAAGATACAAATGTGACTTGTAAAAAATAGGGCGATGTGTATGATTTCTGGTGCCCAGACACCATTTTTGGCGTGCATTTGTAGTGTAGAATGCGCCTGAATCTATGAACCTGTTCTACTGCGGGTCATAGATTTAGGGCGACATGTCCCAACACGCCAACGCCAGTTTTTTGGTCTATTTTGCGCCCAAACCACTTTTGACGCCATATTCTTGTTGTAAATGAACTGTCGTACACCAAAACTAGGCGCATTATACGCCGGGCACGACACTTTGTAATGCGCCTAAATATGGTGCACTGTGCGCCCCCGTCGCGCAATGCGCCTATTGAAGCGCATTACATATGTTATGCGCCTCTGTCGGGCTATGCGCCTCGATAGGCGCATTACAGATACTACCAATAATATGCTATGTGCCGCGAGTTGCACAATGCGCCTTTTTTGATGTGATGCGTTTTTTTGGGCGCAATGTGCCTTTTTAGGTGCCTTAAGGTATACCTGATGCCAGTTTTTAGAAAGTATCGGACATTCAGGCACACTTTACACTGATTTAATGCACCTAAAACTGGCCACTTTTCAGACATGTCGCCCTTAGTGCTTTCTAGCTACAAAGTGACACTTCTAGCCCAGGTAAACCACTTTTAAATTGGTCTACCTATTCCAGCAGTAATGCACCTGTACTAAAGTCATAAATGTGTAGCATCATATGGTTGTAGTGAGACGCCTTCAGCACGCCCTCAATCTCAGGTGCTGCGGGCACTTTGTATTGCGCCTTATATTGGAGTACGCCTGATTATAAACATACCGAACGCTAGTTTTTGGGCTGAAAAGACGCCAGACTTCTGGCGCAGCCCATTCATTCATGTCTCCCATAAAATTTAATACATCAAGATAAATTATTAAGGCAGCATCTTCTGAGCAGTGACATCTCACCTATCTGGACATGTCTCACAGCTCAGGCAAGGTCATCAAAATGCAGCTCCTGTTTACAAGTTGGATGTGGAATGACGAGACGTGTCACTCTTTGTAGACAGTGTTTGGATTTGTTCTTTGCTTTGACACTGACACAGTCAGGCAGGAACAATAGGATGCTCCATCTACATAGTTATTAGAACACAGTGCAGACACTTACCTTTCTACCATTATTGATTTCTTCTGTCAAGATCAACAGGGGGTTCCAGTTATTTAATTAGATTTTCAGAGGAAGGGACATGTTTGCAAATGAGCTTAGGCTGTAAATATCCCTAAAGTCAGCTGGGTGGCTGCTATGTGGAGCTGAATAGTTATCTTCCTTGTAATCACACTGCAAGGTCAGCCATTTTAAAGTAACCACACTCCTTATCCCTCCGTTAGGGAGGCAACAGAGAACAGAAGAAGCTTAACTTTGCTTTCTTCTTTATATGAAAGCAATGATTGTTTGCAATTACTGGAAGATGGTAATACATGATGGATGCTACTCTTTATGGATCTTCATTCATAAAACACAAGTGACTGTTTTAGCAGTAATGTTAGTAGTATTATTGTGTTATCTACAGTAGTATAATGTTGTACCGTGTTAGCCATAGAAAGTAGTAGAAGAGTGAAGAAATCAGGCGATACCTTTTTCAGGCTAACTGAGTATATTTGATGGTGAGCTTTCGAGAGAACTAGCTCCCTTCTTCAGACATGATGTTATACATCATGTCTGAAGAAGGGAGCTAGTTCTCTCGAAAGCTCACCATAAAATATAATGTGTTATTTACAGCCATGCTTGGATTGAACTACAGGGGATGGCATGGCAGGTTGGCATGGAAGGTCTGATGCTGTTTTACAACTGTATGTTCAAACTTTGGATTATAGCACAGCCATTTTCAGGAAGGGGGCAGTAATAAGGATTGGCGCTAACTGGCAACCTAATGGAAATCAGAACTAATTACCTAATAGGAGGCTTAACCTTATGGAAGGCCAATCTACCTACCTAAAAGGGAGTGGTATGTATCAGTGGGATGCAAAACTGGATGGGCGTTAGAAACAAAAAGGCAGAGAGAAAGAGATAAACAATGCAAGAATTAACTCCACTCATGGGCCATAGGCCCCCAATCTGACACTGTTCACAACTACAGGCAGTCCTCGACTTACATCGTTCCGACTTACATCTGTCCCCTTGTTACAAACGGAGACTTATGTGGTATGCACTTGTAGTTTCATGTTCCACAGCAGATAGTAGCTGTGGAACGACAAGTTCTAGCATGCCAGAGCAGCACGAGGTGAAAATGAGGCACAGATGGCTAAACAAATGTAAAAACCTGTCCCTGCACTATCCATTTTGTGCTGGAGTTACATTTAATAAATCAACCTGTTCCGACTTACATACAAATTCAACTTAAGAACAAACCTACAGTCCCTATCCCATTCGTAACCTGGGGACTAACTGTATACCATATTTCGGGGTATGACCATCCAAAATCATATCTGGAGTGCAGATATATTTAGGGAGCTCCCCCTTCCTCTCTATAGATAGATGCTACATTTGAAATACTGTTTGTGGCAGAGTAGGTTTTAACTCATACAGACCGGCTGCCGATAGCCAGCCATCATGCTTTGTCTACATTTTCTGACCAAACAATTTAAGCCCCACCCTTTCTTTTTAATCAACACCCTGTAGACATTAGCTTTCCATAGAAGATATCTGAAGAAAGTGGTTAACTTGGTCAAGATTTTTACAAGACAACATGAAGGAATATGAAGACCAACAGTGATAAAGTTTATTTCCTGTTTACTTTTCTCAGTCATTTCCAGTTTTTCTCCCCCCTTAAAAGCCAAGCCACGTATCTCTTAATACCAGCAATGAGGAATGCAAAGCTACAAATGTATCCCATGTATTTCTTCTGCTTCATTATTCTGTCTCCTTAGGTATTTTTTCTTTCATGGGAAAGGTAGTATAAATTGGTCACAGGTCAGAAAGGGGAGTTATTGATGGTCAGGACACTTTGTAGCTTCGTCAGAGTTATATAATTTGACACTTAGGGAGACATGTATGAAGGAAGCTTTCTAAGTGAATTGTCGAGTCTCGTTTTCAGTGTATAATGCGCCTGATGTATGAAGTGGTTATTGTCCGCTCATAAATGATGTCTAAAGTTCATCGTGCCGCTCCTGTGTGTTTTATAAGTGAAAAAACTTTGAGACTCTCGGTTCACATATCTTGATCAGAACATGTTTAAGCTGCCCACGACTTTCAACGTGGTCTCAAATCGGGCAGTCCTATCCTATCTTTACCTCTCAATCGAGCCAATCAGGCCTCTCACTGGGTCACCGACCTCCATTATTCAGAGAGAAAAAATAAAAAACACCCAACCTGCAAAGCTGCCCTTCTTATGAAAGCCTGTGAGAGTGGGCGGGGACAGAAACCCAAAATGGAAGCACCCCTTCCTTTCCATATAGGTTAAAATCAATGTACACCAAGTATAACGTATGTTTCTGCACACAAAAACATCTCTGAAAAAACGTATGCAAACCGGGGTGCCACTGCCAGGGCTGCGGCACACATGTAATTATACATGTACACACACAGACCGCCGCCAGCGGCACATTTCTGCAAAAAGGGCAATACACTACGTCGAAATCCCTAAAGAAGCATTTATGCTATCTATCATACATGTTCTGATCATGATATGTGAACCGAGAGTCTCAAAGTTTTTTCATGTATGATAGATAGCATAAATGCTTCTTTAGGGATTTCGACGTAGTGTATTGCTCCTGTGTGTTTGGCGCATTATGGAACTTAGGTGCATTAGTAATGCACCAAACATGTATAAAGGCTATAGATAGGCTAGAAATAAAAGAAAAGTCATTAGAATAGCATGTCAGTAAATAGAAACTATGGTACTGATCTTGCTTGGTGGACCACAGGTCCCAGCAAGACCTATGGTGTGCTGGCTCTTGCTGTATGTAGAATAAAGGGTGAGAGCAGCAAAAGTAAATTTCAAATTTAATGTAGTAAAAATTAAAAATTGTAAAAACTGAACAACATCATCAGTGGGTCATTTAATGTAAAACTAGTTTTAAATTCTGTTTAATTTAAATACATTTTATAGGAGATATTTTTATATTTTTGAAATATTATATATTTTTATATTAATTTTATAAGATAATTTTTTTTATTACATTTAAATACATTTATTTTATATAGTTTGATAATTATCATAAATTACTTTTTATTATTGTACTGGTGTAAGTTGAGAAATATTGGACATTTTTTTGCCCTAATAGCAAATCTACCTCCGCTTCGACTCCTCAGGCTTAGACAGACCACATCGAAATAGGTCTGCCTGTTCGGGCAGTAATGCGCCTATTTTTGCCGAACCACATTAATATATGTATCTAATAATAAGATTGTGGTGCCCCCTCATGTTAGGCGCAATAGAAAGTGTTGAGTCTTACGAACAATGCGCCTAGCAAATTCATTAGGCGCATTAGACATTGTAGACTGCTCACTTTGGCGCATTTACGCCAGAAAAGGGTGAAAAACCCAAGACAGAAGAACTTTCCAGCACAGGAGCTGTTCGTATTTTTTGGGTAGCCAAACTGTTTTATGTTCTCGATTCAAGACTTCAGACAAGACTGAACAAAAGATGAGAGTTGATTTTTTTCACCCCCTAAGCTCAATGGATGCATTTATGCCCTCATATATTAATGTAGGCAGAGGTAGACGATCACCTAAGCCTGTCAGGAAGGAGGTGCATGTATGGAGTGGGCTCAGGAGTTGAGCCTACTCCATACACGGTGGGTGCTGGCTGTTAGTTACAGCCGACACCTGCCTTCAGCGGCTGATATGAAGATAACACCAACCTTGGCTGTGCAACTACTTTGATACCACAGTTAACGCAACTGCAGCTCGTTAGCAGTTATATAAAAGGGGTGTGCCTTCACCCACCTCTCGATCAGCTCCCACGCGACACAATCGCAGGGTGCTAACCAGTATTCACGGCAGTTGGAAGCCCAATGAAGGGTCTCAAGCCTACCATCTTACTGGCACTATTACACCCTGCCTGAGGCCACAGGCATGTGTAATAGAGTTGTAATACCACACTATTCTGCTATATATTAGTAATGCAAAATAGTGCAATGTTTGTACCCTTTGGTGGTCAAGTACCCTACGGGGACTAAAAGTTCAAGTAAACAAAATTTAATAAATTTAAAAAAATGTTCAAAGTTTGAAATACGCTCACTTTCCCCATTTTACAAATTAAAAAAGAAAAGCAACATAAAATGAAACCTAATTGGTCTGATCTATTAATATTTAAATAATTCTACAAAAAATATCAAAAGACCAGAGTACGATTATGAGAAGAAATTTTTATTAACTCACCAAAATAATACAAAATAAATCTATAATGTATAATCTCAAATATTCCGCACTGTGAATACAATAAAAAAATACCCAGTGTCAAAATTGTGGGACATTTTTTGGTCGCTTTGATTGCCTTCACAAAGTTGCAGTAAAATGAGATCACAAAGTCTCAGGTAACAATAAAAGCCATATTTCAGACCACAAAAAAAAAGCAGTCAAATAGGTCCATAGACGGAAAAGTCCAAAAGTTTTTAGTCTCAGAAAACTAAGCTGAAAGGCAAATTAAAAAATAATTAGAATTTTACTGACCCACCGAATAGCAAGATAACATTTATACCACACCTCCAAAAAAAGATGGCGCAATTGTTTTGTTTCTTTCCCATTTCACTGAGCTGGGGCAGGTGCAGCCAAAGGAGCCATGGGTCGGGCTGAAGGTCAAGGGTTTTAATTTTTTCCCCCGGGTGTGGGGCATCATTGAATGCATTTGTCTGAGGTGCCAAAATGCCTCGTCCTGGCCCTGTTTGTACTTGTTGCAAAGATGGGCATCACCTTAAATATACGCTCCATTTATTCTGCACTTTCTTTCAGTAATAAGTCTGTAAGTCTTGTTCAGAGGTGTGACTCAAGGCTCCCGGATCCCAATAAAATCTGTAACTGGGCCCCATGTACAGTTTGTGATTTATAATATTGGTGTCGTCCTGGGACATAGGTTTAGGTTTGGAATTCTGCATTGACATGCATGGTAATTCCATATGGAAATGAGTCCATGTATTATAAATGGGAATCCACGCTATAACTTATAAGGTGCACATTTGTACATGTGGGTTTTTCAATCCGCAGCATGGTAGACAATTAGTGACATCACTTATGGTTCCTGCACAGAACCCATGTGGGCAGACAGGATATGGCATAGCACCATTAAATGGACTAATCTGCATCTGGATCCACAACAAAATTCATTGCCGGAATCCATAAACATTTCTGACATGGATACTCACCAGATTTTCCATATAGAAAAATCCAGTCTGTGAACACATGCTAATGTGATAAAAGGTTGATTGGACTCCCTTAGGGCTCAGGACTGACTTTGACCTCTGTATCCCCAAACCTCCCTTGCTAACATGAAGGAGGACATGATAAGCACTTCAATCCCTTTTTTTCTTGGCTACAATGTCTTTTTTTCTTGATGTATGTTTTATTTTTGTGAAATCATTACTCAAGTCGTGTTTTTAGGGATAAAATAAACAAATTATTTTCCACCGTGTAACAGATGAAATGTATTTTGGCAGAAGCGTCTGTGTGTGCTTTTTTAATCATCAATATATGTCAACAGATTTCGTTTGGGGAGTCTCAGCTATATTTTGCTGTGCGGGGCAGACCATATGGCATTTTGTTAGATTTGTGTCCCTGTTTAAAGACAAAAATAAATTCCATGTACTGTGTCATTTGGTAAAACTAAAAGCTAAGTCAAGTCTAACTATGACAAAAAGTGTGTTGGAAGCTAACGAGTATTTCTGAAGTTTAGTATGTGCTCTTCAACAGTCAGATAGCCATTGAAGGGCTTCCCCACAGTCAACTGTCAATGATCCACAGGATACATGATAAATGTCTGATTGCAGAGGGTCTGCTGCTGAAACCCCCACAATCTCTAGAATGGGGGAACCAAGTCCCCTGCTCTTCCTTACTAAGATCCAGGAGTTACGAAGTCTTTGAATGGAGCCACCACTCCATTTAAAATCTATTGGACTGCAAAGATAGCCAAATATATTGCCCAGTGATCTTCATCAGTCCCATGGACTTTAAATGGTGGCTTGCATGCTTGACCACAGATCCATGCAAATACTTCTTGATAACAGTCAAGGGGAAAAGGGAACTTGGGTCCTCCATTCTAGGGATTATGAGGGTCCAAGCAACCAGACGTTTAGGATATTAGGGATAAAAAAATTGATCTTTCTAAAAGGTTAAACATGTCTCTAGAGTTTATCAGCAAAAAGCTCTAGATTCTGCTCACTAGTAGCTTGTACATATTGATGATCAGAACTGGATGCCTTTTCTTAGAACATTTAATATTATATCTGAGAGCAGTGGCTTAGCCTCAGTGTTCAAAATCAGAGATTAAAGAATCCCATGAACTAGACTTTGCAGCTATTCATACTATGAATACTACCTTTGTCATGGATGTAGGTGGATTCACTGGACCACCACAAGCGATGATATAAGCCATGCCAGGAACCAGAGTCTAAGTAGCCCCCGGTATTCACCAGAGCCTGCCACAAAACGGGTTGCTTATGCTGTGGCGGGGAACTACCAGGTCTCTACCACTGACGTGACTTCCTTGTGATGGCAGCCAGGGTGCAGCGTGGCACAGAATCTTAAGACAGAGGCGTAGTCAAGGGCAGGCGGCAAGCAACATGGTCAGGAAACGGTAGCAGAAATAACTGGTACACAGATAGACAAACCTCTCTCCAATACTCTCTTAATCGGACTATAGAACACCAATACTCTGGCAGAGAGTGTAGGAGGAGTTTAGAAAATATATGGTCAGCGCCTGGTAGTTAGACAATTACCGGTGCACTGGCCCTTTAAATCCAGAAGAGATGCCGCGCGTGCGCCCTAGGAAGCTGGCATGCATGTCGGCTCACGGCTAAGCGGAGATGGGAAGCAGGAGCGCGGCTGTGTGAGCATTCGACTGGGCAGCATGTAGGAGAAAACGGGGGTGACTGTGGCCCAGAGCGGAGTTCTCTGCACGCTCCATGACAAACTTTTTAGGCATCTTCAAGCTTTTCACTTGCCATGTTTTTAAGGGTTGATTTGGTATGTGCACAATTAATAACAATGTTTAGGATACAATTAAAATTAGACGTGCACATTTTCTGTAACACTCTAGGGTAGATCTTCAAAATATTTCTTCTCTAGTGGGATTGAGGCACCTCAGTTAAATATTGTAAGCATTCATTGGTGGGAATGCCATATTGATACATTTGACCTATTATGATAGGTTTCCCATTAGTTTTCCCATTTTTTTAATAATGGTTTAAATAAAAGTTATATTTTAGTTTTTCCACCTTCCAATATTTGTATGTTAGATTTTTTTGATGTGTTGGATTTTTCACTCATATTTATGAATTTAATCTTTGTGGGTAAGATATTGTCTATTATTATACATTGCAGCAAACCGTTAGAGTAGAGAGATTTGTGCTGCTGACTATACTTAGCTTTGGGTCTCTCGATGGAGGACCACCACATCATGCCCTAAGAATTGAAGAGGAAGATAACCCAACACAGAAGAACTTTCTGGTCTATTTGTATTTTGTTCTGGATTCAAGAGTTTGCACAACACTGTACAAAAAAAATAAAACTGAATCTTTTATAAATCACCCCCAGAACTTAATGCATCCATATATGCCCTCATGTAGCAATACATAGTGGGTGAAATGTCTGTATAATTATTTGACTACATATTGCTTTTAATTCCAGTAGTCTAAAGCTTTAAAAGTGTTGTCTAGGGTAAAAAAAAACAATATTGCTTTCTTACAGTAAAAGTGCCACACCGGTCCATGGGTTGTGTCTGGTATGGCAGCTTAGCCTTAGGCTATGTCTCCACTGCACACAAAAATGATCATTTTTTTCAGCGTTTTTCGTTGAAAAAACTGACTGAAAACAGGTACCATAGACTTTAATAGTAAAAACGCTCTGTAGTCCCACAGAACGTTTTTCTTTCTGCTTGTTTTTTTTGCTGGTGTTTTTTTGTAACATGTTGCAAAAAACGACTGAGCAGGGCAGAAAATTTACTATTGGAGTCTATGTAAAGCGCTGGTGGTTTTTTGGCACAATTTTTGGTGTTTTTTTGCAGCAATACATAACAATTTGAATGCTTTGTATTTCTGCAAAAAAAAATGCAAAAAAAAATGCAAAACAAACAAAAACAGTTGTTTTTTTTCAGCAGCTTTTGAGATGCACTGGACAAAAAACTCAGTTTTATTAACGTCCTTAGGATTTGGTTTTCAGTGAGTTTTTTGTCAAATGCAGTATAGACCTAGCCTTATTAGTTTCAGTGGAATTAAGCTGCAATGCCAGATACAAACCATGGACACTGGCACTGTTTCTGGAAGAAAACAGACTTATAGGGTTTTACCCGTCTCAGACATACATGGCATAGTGATAGGATATAAATTTCTGATCCTACCTCTGTTTGCATTTGGCTTTATTCAGAACCCTCATTGAAATGAATGGAGAGTAAGCTCAGTCACTTCTCCATTCTGGAAGAGGAATTTAAGGGGCTTGAGACAGGTGTGGGTCTGAGAGGTGGGACATTTATAGCATATCCTATAGATGTCCAAGATAGGAAATCACCTATATTAATTTATTTCCTTTTCTTTACTGGGATTATTTATTCATACTAGCATTATTTACTGACATTATTGTTTTTCTTTACTGGGATTATTTTTTATTGGCTGTAATTATTTCTTTCATTTACTTGCATTATATCTTTATAGGTGATAAAACAGATTTGCATTTCTGAGCACAAATTTTGGCACTATGTCCTCATTTCAGAACATACTTGCTTAGATTAGGGAAGACAAATGATGAATCTTTTGACAAGTTAGTGATACAGTAACGTCTATCATCAGATGTGTAATGATGCAGTTTATTATCCTCAGTCCCCATGGTAACTTCACAATTTTAGTTTGTGAATGTTTAATATAATTCAGCATACTCTCAATGTACATAATCTTGGTGGGTGTTATAAAGGGCAACTTCTTAACACTGCATTTTAAAAATGCCAGTATATTGCTAACTTCTATAATATTTAGTACATTTACTCTATACATGTCACTGTTATCTATATGTACCAAATATATTATTTACAATACATAGTATTAGACTAAAGTATCTTGGGTCCACCAGTGGCCTTGGGTCCATTTTCCATCTTTAAAAGAAAAGTGTAAATAGACAGTTTCCTTGTGTCTCTTATCCCCACCATTGATTGGACTTGTTGGACATGTCTGCTTTTCGGAATGCTAAATAGGTAACTATGACATATCATCAATAAGATCTATTAGGTTGTAAATTAATCATCTAATAAGAATTAGGCCTAGGTGGTGGTTCCTCAGTTAGCTTCAAATGGAACCGTCTTTTGTTGAACTTCGGCGAGAGCCTAGACCCACCAAAAGATCTTCTGATACTCTTTATCACGAGCCAATATGAACCTACCATCCAATATGAACATACTACCATCCAGTAGTATGGATGTGGCTTGTTGAACATCTCAGAGCAAAATTAGATTTTGGAATAATGATCTTGGGGTTTCACAACCAGGCAGCCATAAGTGAGGTTTGGTGCTAATGGGATAGGATAATTATCATATCACAACTGATATTCCAGTCTATCTTGAATGTGTTAAAAGTGTTTAAGTCCAAGTGTAGCTAATGTTCTTCCACACCAAACTCTAGATTTTTTCTTCTGAAACAGGAGACCTTCTCCAAATTCATTGTCTGCTATACAATAGATCCAACCATTTGCTAGTATTTTTGTCCACAACAACCCACAAAATCAATCCAATCCCTTCAGTCCACCTCTACAAAATACAGCACTACTCATTGGAGCAGGAAGATTTTCCCTGGCATCTCATAAATCTAGATCAGCCTGCTAAGTAGGGAAGCATTATTAATAATTCCACAGAGCGTGGTCATACATATTAGATAGCTACTAGCAGACTACATATTTGGTCAACAGCTATTCCTCCAAACTCTTCCGTATACATGCACATTCTGCTTGGCTGAGCCTGCATGTGTGTTTTTATTGGGGAGGGAATTATAAGCCACAACCAGACTCCTCTAGCAACAAGTTATCTCTTCTGTGAACAAAGACATCATCCTGGATCCTTCTTTCCTCCAACATCTACCATCATGGGAGAGTTAGTACAATTTATATTCCAAGTTTTCCTGAGGTAGCCACCTGCATCCTTTCCTTAAAGGGGTTTTGCCTCGAAGTAAAATTGACGGGGGAAGTTTGTAAATGAAATAACAAACATTTTCACCATTCATCATTACATCATTATTAAAAAATCTGTACCATTTTTGTTTTAACTGCTTTAGTGATCCATTGTTTACAGCTCTTCTCCAGGGTTACGACCAGGGCTGAGAGCTCCTCACTCCTGGTCGCACATGCTCAGACATCACTTCTCCTCTCAGACAGCTACTGAGTGTTCAAACCCCAGGTGCTGTCATTCTACTCCCATCCTCCGTATTTCTTAGTAATTGGTCAAACAGTGCAAATAAATAAAAAGAAACCTCAATCAGGTCTGTGCATTGATAAAGAGAAAAAAAAATCCACAGGTTTGGTTCCTGCAGGGATTTGAACCTAGGACCCTTGTGCTATGAGGCAAAAACTTTACCCCTGAGCTACTCACAATGCTTTACATAAACAGACCTTTCTTTGACTACAAAGAGGAAAGACCTGGTGATTAGTGTTGAGCGATTATTATCGGCAAAGTTGAAATCTGCACAGTTTTTATGTTGATCGGATTTTTTAGATCACGCGATAATTTAGGTTAAAATCTGTGCATCACCTATTAATATCGCGCCATTTTCGGCGCTTCCTGTCATTTTCGCGGCCAGCAAATCAACTTACAGAATAGAGCAGGGTGAGATGTGTGTGCGACATCATGACTGGGATGTGTATGGTTGTGATTGGCTGGAAAAATCACATGACCTCGTTTTACATAGAACAGCGCTTCCTGTTCATGATCAGTGTCTCTGAGCGTCTCATAGCAGTAGGACGTGCGCTCTGCCTCTGTGCAAACAGCTCAGCGAAATTATTCTATTTCTTCACAGAGAAAGCTCTACTGTTAGCTGTGATCCTTACAACTTAGTTAGATCAGAGATTGGAAGATTTTATGTAGTTAGGTAGAGAATTTTAAAGGAGCATTTACCGCTGTAAAGTCACGGGTGTGAGCGGGGAGAGGGGGGGGGGGGTCCCGCGGGTGAACACAGACAGGCTCTTTAGAGAATACTGGATATAGTTCACCAAGACTTAGTGTAGACATTGCACTGCAATAGCTTTATTATTAACAGTTTTCTATTGAAATATTTCCTGGATATTGGGCAGCCTGAACTTTATTAGGATACACATCTTTTCTAGTAACTGCACGTCTCTTTGTTAGGTGCAAAACTCCACTTTTATTATCAGTATACATTTCAGATAGGTGTTCTTTTTCAATTTTACCCATTCCAGCTTTGTTGATATATCCACCTTGCAGTTAAATTAGAATCCAGCAATTTTGTAGTCAGCACAGGTTGATAGGTGCCAAAAATACCTTTTATTATCCATATACATTTCAGATACGTGTTTTTTTCACTTTGGCTCAGTACAGCTTTGTTGATAGAGCTATTTTGCAGTTAAATGTGAATACAGCAATTTTGTAGTCACCACAGGTGAATTGAAAGGTGCCAAAAATACCATTTATTATCCGAATACATTTCAGATACGAGTTTATTCACTTTGGCGCACTACAGCTTTGTTCATTGAGGCACCTTGCACTTAAATGTGAATACAGCAATTTTGTAGTCACCACAGGTGAATTGAAAGGTGCCAAAAATACCTTTTATTATCCGAATACATTTCAGATACGTGTTTTTTTCACTTTGGCGCAGGCCAGCTTTGTTGATAGAGCCACCTTGCAGTTAAATTTGAATCTAGCAATTTTGTTTTGATTTGAGGGATTTGAGAATAGCTGTGATTTGCCGTCTTTTAATAAGAGACTTTCCAAAACTCTTCCATACCTTCTCAAATTTTTATATTTCTGAACATGGAGCAAAATTCAGGTGGTAAGCGAGCAAAGAGGGGGGTAGGACATGGAGGTAGAGGTACTAGAGATGGTGCTCCCTCCAGTGCTGGCGACAACACGCATGCCAGCGGATCATCAGTTTCAGGACCGTCAGGCCTGTCATCCCTGGGTCAGGGCCCTGTGAATCTCAGTAACGAACAGCGTCACCAATCTGTTCTTCAGTGGTTAATGCAACCTGCATCCAGCACAATTGTCATGTTTTGAATTTTTGGGGGCATTTTGCTGTGAAATGCAGCTAGACTACAGGTCCTATTGTAAAAAATGTGGTTTCTAACAGACATTTGTTCTTCACAATTGTCAAGAGTGGCTCAAGGGTGATGGTGCTGTCAGAAACAGGAATAGGTAGGACACTGTTAATGGACACATATTGCAAAATGACTTGTTTTTGCAAGATCTTTAACATAGCTATCAATCCCAGTATTGAGACAACCCATTTAATACAATTAAAAAGAGAAACAAAGACATGGTGGGATTCCATCCTATTTTAAAAATGTGTTTTCTAGAATTAAACTACTAAAAAACTTGCATGTACAAAATAGCTGGTAAAAAAATTCCTCTGAATTGTACAAGGGAGGTACAGGAAAACTTGACCAGATGTAGGTTATTCAGAGGACATGGAGTATGGAGCACGGACAGAGAACAAAGTATAGAGACAATTTCCTCCAGCACGTTGAGTAAAATGAGAAAAAGAATGCCAAGAAAAAGGGCACCTGGGTGGAACAGGAGCGTTAACCACCAGTATTTCCAAGTGAAGCTCAATTGGCCCGCACTCATACGGAGGGGTAAGCGCTACCCAGGACAGGGACAGTATATGTCCAGTGAAACTAAAATGGTGGTTGAAAGACTTCTTTTTCCGGCACTTTTTAATCTGTGGGTCATGTAGATTTAAGGGTCATGCTGCGGTCCAGGACAGGGATAGTCTATGTCCAATTAAACTAAAATGGTGGTTGAAAGACTCCTTTTTCCGGCACTTCTTAAATCTGGGGGTTATGCAGGTTTGGGGCTCATGCTGTGGCCCAGGACAGGTATAGTCAATGTCCAGTTCAACTAAAATGGTGGTTGAAAGAACTCCTTTTTCCGGCACTTTTTAAATCTGGCGGTCATGCAGGTTTGGGGCTCATGCTGCGTTCCAGGACCGGGATATTCAATGTCCAGTTCAAGTAACATGATGGTTCAAAATCATACTCACATCTCGCACTTTTAAATTTGTGTGTGATGCAGGTTTAAGGGTCATGCTGTGGTGCAAGACAGGGATAGTGAATGGTCTGTGAGTTTTTTTTCTGTGGCTTTTATAACCTAATTTGTGTTGCCTAAGATGAAAGCACTTTATCCATTTGACTGTTGTGGATATTAATTCCTGCTTCTCCATCCCGGTTTGGGTGTAAGAATGAAGGTGTTGTTCCTCTCCCATAGATTTTAATGGTCATCGGTGATAATCTATCATCGACCATCGAATATCTTATTGGTTATTGCCGTTATCGACCATCGACCCGATGACGATAGTCACCGTAATCGCTCATCACTACTGGTGATGTCAAGCCTGCTGGGTCACATGATTTGCAATTCAAACAAATCACACACGCTCCCTTCTGAGCACACAGGGCTGAAGAGCTGGAGGCAGGAGGTATGAAATAAGATCAGGGCCATACCCCTTTAATTGTTGGGGAATTGTCAGCTGGATGCATAGTGATAAGTCCAAATAATCATTGGGTCAGGTGCATTCTGAAAGGTCCTCCCATGAATTGCTACAATGTCTTTAAGTTGGGTTCACTTAATTTTTGAATACATCAAAACGCATTAAGCTGACTTGCCAGTTCTAAATCGCCTTTTCTAAGTGTAGAAGGTGCCCGAATGTATGGAACTGTTGTATGTGGGTTAGGAAATCTGGAGTGTGGTATGCCGTGCATAGCATATTTTTGTCACATTTTTGGCACATTTAAAAGCGTTGTGTCTGGCGCAGAGTGCACCAAATTTAAGCGTACGACTATTCATCTATTGAACAGGGCTGAGACAGGTTTTTTGGCTCAAAGCATGGCAGAAAAATGGCACAGCCCTGTACATATATGTTGCCCCAAATTTTTTTAATTAACCCAATGTTCACCTGTGTTCCAAGTTCAAGTTAATTTTAAAATTATAAAAATACTTGCATTCTATATGCATCTTTGAAAAATCTGTGTGTTTTTCTGCAAACATTTTTACTGCAGTTGAAAAGCGCAACAAAAATGCAACATCTGAACCCAGCCTTCAAGAGCAATCATTTGCAAATTGAGAGTATATCATATACGGATGTAGCAGAGTTTAATTTGACCAAGGTATCTTACCTTTAAATAAAGGCCATTGAATGGCATCGAAAAAGATGAGCCGTTATATCATGGTGCGTTATCTGTCTAGTTTAGTTTCTCTACATCTGTATCATGCTATAAATTGGTAAAGCCCTCTGAAACCTTGGGCTTATCCATTGTCTTTACAGACTGATGTAGGTATGAAATATGGATTGAACTATCATAGGAAATATTATTAATTGTATTTCTTCTTTAAGTTTTCCTCATGTATTTGCACATTTAATTAGTAGTTATTTTATGTACAATTTGTATTTTGTTTTAATGGCCCTTGAGGAGAAAACAACATTCTATTCCTATTTCAGCAAGATTTGCCTTGGCTTTTACTGTGTAGATAATGTAATATGAACTTGTAATGAACATATTATTCTTCCAATAACTACAGGAACGTCAAAGAATTCTATTACATTTCACTGAGAATGATAGTGAAGTGATATTGTTTCTTGCTAAGGAAATCAATTCATATCACGTTCTGATCGGACTTTTCCCATATGGATGATGATGTTGATGATGATAATAATAATACATTTATTGCTGTTGATTTCTGCTCATTTTTTTCTCTTTTAAAATTTTTTTTGAATTCGTTGTTTTGGCCCTATATATAGTGACAGTTTAGGTTGTACACTGCATTGCAAGCACAGCAATATTGTCACCGTCTGCCAGCTTCCTGCTGTAGGGTCTCCCTTAGAGTCGGTGAAAGAGTCTCCATCCTGATTTTAAAGGCCAGCACAAACCACTCAGATTTCTCCAAACTAGAGATGAGTGAGCCCTAAAAAGTTCGAACCTCGAACTTTGAGAAGTTCAGTTCTGAGTTTGTGTCGAACTCAAACTCAAACTTTGAACCCCGTTAAAGTCAATGGGAGAAGATGTTTGGGTTAATTTTTATATCTATACAGGTGAGCAGAAGCTGTAATGACCATCCATAACAGTACACCAAAACTAGGCGCATTATACGCTGGGCGTGACACATTGTAATGTGCCTAAAAATGATACATTGTGCACCTCCATAACACATAGCATATCATTGTATGTATGTAATGCGCCTAACGAGGCGCATTGTGCACGGAGGCACATAACATATCATTACAGGATTATGTAATGCACCTATCACATATAAACTTGTAATGATAAGCTATGCACCTCCATGCGCGATGTGCCTCAATAGGCGCCTTACATACTCTTCCAATGAAATGCTTTGTGCCGCGATTAGCGCAAATCGTGGCACATAGTTTATCATTTGAAGTGTATGTAATGCGCTTATCGCGGCACATCGCGCATGGAGGCGCATAACTTATCATTACAAGTATATGAAATGCACCTAACACATATACACTTGTAATGATAGGCTATGCGCCTCCATGCACAATTCGCCTCGTTAGACGCATTACATACACTTCCAATGATAAGCTATGTGCCGGGATTTGCTTTTTAGCCGCATTACGTTTACTATGCAAGTATACCTGATGCCAGATATTTAAGAGGATCATACTTTCACACGCACTTTACACTGATTTAATGCACCTAAAAACTATTAAGATAGTGTGTCGAATGCGATGTCGAACGTGAACATTTACTTGAACGACAGTAAAATGTTCGGTTCGGCTTCAGTTCTAAAAAAATTGTGAAGTTCAACTTGAACTTAACTTTTCTCAAACGGTTCGATCAACATACTCAGAACCAATGCTCTGGGTAGTGTTCCTTCCTGTCACTTCTTGTATTGATTTTGGGTGTTTGACCTGAATTCAGTCTCCTCTGACCTTGTGCCTATGCCCACGACTACGATTGTTTACCGCCAGCCCTAACCTTTTCACTAAAGACCCAACTGCACCTCTGCCTAGCCTTCCTGTAACACGGCTGCATGCCACCCCTGCTCGTGACAATTATCATGACCACAATAAGACCTCAGTGTTTCCCTATGGTAACCTGGGTCAGACTTTTTGTGATGGTCACAAGTTCACCGCAACATGGATTCCACATGGAAACACTGTATCTCCCTGTACATTGCCAGTTGGATTGTGACATGATATGTAAAGCACTGTAGATGGCTATTCTTTAATGTTTATGTATTTTGGTTTTGTAGGGGAGTCCTCAAAGTGGATGTCAATCTTCAGAAAACAGACATCGATCAATGCTCAAATGATGGATGGTTTTCTGGCACTCACAGATGTCAACATAACAGCTCAAAGGTAAGCAGAGATGAAATGGGATGTAAATTCTGTGTACTGAGATCAACTGAATATTTTAGGGGGCATTCTCATCTTAATAGGAACTTTATGGCATATCCACCCAATGTGCCATAAATGTCTTATAGATGCCGAACTCTCCAATGGGAGCTGCAACTATGGGGAGAATAAGGGTCCTGAGGCCACTATATCCAGTCAGACAATGAATAAACAGGTAGTCATCCATATGGAAACAACCAAGCATAGTTGCTGAGCTGTTACTTTAAGACTCAGATAACTAAGTGAAGGGACATTGGTGGCCACGTATGTAACCACTTCATTTTGTGAATCTACCATAAAAGTCTTTGTTGGAAACTACCCTTAAAAAGTGATTTACCATAAATGTATGAATAAGGGAGCTTAACGCCAACCCGAAAATTAAAGAGGAAGGAGCCCCTTCAGCAGATTCCTTGCTTAGAATGGATCATAATAACTAACTACTGTGTAATAAGGATAATAAGGATCCACCAAAGTGAAATGGGCTGCATTGCATTTTCCTTTATATCAGGTTAGCTCTATTCATGGGAAACTCAGGGCTGCAGCATTTACTTGGTTTCAACCTGAGACTCATGGAGTAGTCGGACTGTCAATCTACTGATCAGGAAGGGGCAGCATATTTGAGCCCCACACCATCACTTCTAAAGGAGACAAGGCCCTTTGATAAAAGGTGGATCTTGTGAAGCAGTAGGTTGAACTTTTGGTACCATGTATTGTCAATATATCTCAGTAGTTTTGCCTTAGCCAGCACAGGAATAAAATATTAACGCTAACTTGTTACATAACACGTGATTGCAGAACACTTTGTGATAGTTCTTATTTAGGGAGGGTAACATACTGTCTCACCATTCAGAAGCCATTATTTTAGAGGGAATGAGTGGGAAGGGGATGGAGGTGGAATTATATTAAAGCCTCTATGTACAATCAAACAAAGTTTCGCTGCAACTCAAGTGATCTCCCATAGACACTTAATTGAGGGCATTGACTCTTTCTGGAGCACGGAGCAAACCCATGGACTTCCTGGGCACTACAAACTTTGTAAAATCCATAGTGACCAGCATCAGGCAGCCGGCGCGTTTCGGGTGTTCTAACCCTTATTCATGGCCATGATGCTGGTTGCTATGGATTTTAAAGAATTGCAATAAAATAATATATTTTTTAATGGAATAGGAGCTTGAGATCATTTGCTGTTTTACAAAATTAAAGTCTCTATGCCTTAGTCTTTCCATGTTGTGAGAGGGGACCACAAATCACAGTCACCAAACTTTACAACAGGAAAAGGCCACCCACTCAGCACAGTTACAGAAAGAAAATAAACATTTACAGAGATTATGCAAAGAGGAGGAAAAAGCAAATGATGTAAGTTACACGCAGCATTTCTGAGCATACTACCTCTAACATAACTCAATAGCTTTTTCTAGAATAGCAGTTACTTTTAAAAGAAAAGTTTTTGTATTTTTCATGCATATCAAAGGGTCTCTTAGATTTCTGCTAAGAAGTGTATTTAGTATTCTCTAAAAAAAAAGCAGTATGCAAATCACTCCAAAGTAAAAATAGACTAGTTTACATGCAAACCAGAATGTCTTATTCTGCACCACTATAGAAAATGTAACGCCTTGTCTGTGGTGAGACAATTATGTGTGTGGAACGGTTTGAGAAATGTTGATTAGCGTCAGTATTTTTCCCTTTAGCGATCCGTAAATTAAAATTTGTTTATTTTACTATTTAAAAATTGTCGGTGAAAAAAACCCCAACCCCCAAAATTAAAAAAAATTAAAAACATTTAAAATTGAATAAAGGGGCGGGAAAAAAATTAAAAAATAATAATGATAGACAACTGCATTTTTCGAGCAGTTTAAAAAGAGCCAAAAAATTTTTCCATTGGGTTTATTTTTAGGGGTTTTGATTATTAAAAAAACCCCCTATTAAAACCCTATTCAAGGGTCACTAAAAAAAAAAATTACAGCATTTTAAAATAAATGAAAACCATAAAAAATAAATTAAACTTAGGGGAAACATTTAAAAAAAGATTGCTTTTGTACTTTGTTCTTTTTTTCTGTTTAAAAAGTGAAGGTTTTTAGTTGTTTTGTTAAAAGTTGAGGTATATCCACTACCCAAAAAAGGGGAAGTAAATTGGGGGAGCCCCAAATTAAATTGTCCCGGGAAACCCCCAAAAGGCCCTCTTTTACATTCGGGGAAACGGGCCCTAAATTCACCCCAATTAAAAAAGCCCTTGTGAGGGGATGGAGGAATGAAAGGGGCAAAAGATAGAGACACACTCCCCCAAAATTTGAAACAATCCCAAGGAAAGTTTTTTATTTAAGCATGTGAAAAATTTAGCATTTAATGTTTGTTAGTTTTCCAAAAAGTTTAAGTTGGGTTGGGGGTTTTTGTGCCCCATGTGTTTCTGTACTTTGTGCTTTAATATTTGTTTTTTGCATCCAAAACAGTGTGCACCGGGGTTAGTGCACAAAGTTGCTTTTTTTCCCTTTTGGGCAATGTGTCTTGTGAAAAAAATTTGAAAAGGGAAAAAAATTAAAAAATGATTTTAAAAAAATGTGAAAATACAGTTTAAAATTTAAAGGGGTTTTAATTTCCAAAAAAAAAGGGCCCTGTGAATCTTTTGATGGTTTGTTTTAGCAAACCCTTTTTGTTCCCTGTGAAAAAACAATCTGGAGCCTTTTCTTTATACCCTCTGTGTTGTGTTGTTCCTTTTTTTCCTCCTAGAAAGGGAAAAGTCCTGAATTGTAAAGAAGGGTGTTCCCCTTTTTTAAGTGTTCAAAGGGGGGGGTGTCTTTTTTGCATAGGGCCCGTAGCATGTTTTGGAAATGTCAGACTGTGAGGGACACACCCAGTCAGGCTGAAAGTGTTTTAGGGCCCAAACAAAATCAGTGTGACAGTCTGTATGGGGAAACCACCCAAATTTTCATGTGAAGGGGTCTGGGGTTTATAGGGAAAACCCCAATCAGTTGCTGACATAAATTTTTTGTTTTTAATTTAGGGGCCCACCCCAAACGGGGAGTTTTAAAAAAATGGGGAAATTTCTTAAGGGAACCCCCAATATTTGCTGACAGTCAGTTTATAGGGACACACCCAATTTCGTCCCGGGAAAAGTATTTTAAATAGGGGGAACCCCCCCAATCATTTGCTGAAGTCAGTGTATAGGGAAAACCCCAAATCAGTGCTGAAATGGGAAGGGAAAAAGCCCCAATTTTAAAAAAAAGGTTTAAAATTAGGGGGAAACAAACCCGGGGAAGAAAACCCCCAATTCCGTGTAATAAGGGGGAAAAACCCAATCAGTGTGGAAAATTTTAAAAAAAGGTACTTGGGGGCACCCCCTCAGTGGGTTAATAAAAAAATGGTATTAAGGGGGGGAAAACCCCAACGGGGTAAATCGTGTATAGGGACCCCCCCAATAAAGGGGATACATTAAATTTATAGGGAAACCCAACCCAGGGGAAATTCAATGTATAGGGAAACAACCCAATTTTTGACAAGTAATTTTAAGGGAACCCCCAATCAGTGTGCATAAATTTTAAAAAAAGGGAAAACCCAAAAATCAGTGGGGACTCATTGGTATAGGGAACCCCCAATTAAAGTGTTTAAAGGGTCGGGTTTTTTAGGGACACCCCCCAAATCTGTGGCTGTAAATGTTTAGGGGCAACCCAATCAGTCCCCTGACATCAGTGTATAGGGACCCACCCAATTTAGTGTTTCATCAATGGAAAAATAGTGGGGAAAACCCCAAAACCCAGTTTTGACTTGTGTATGGGGGACCAACCAACCCAGTCCCTGAAGCCCATTTTATAGGGACAAAACCCAATAAATTTGCTGAAACCCAATGTATGGGGGGGACCACCCCAATCAGTGGGGACATCAGTTATGGGAAACACACCCAATCAGTGCTGCATTTCAGTGAAATGGGGAACCCCCAAATCAGGGGCTTTTACTTCAATGTATGGGGGAAAAACCAAATTCGGTCCTTTAAAAAAATTCAAAAGGGGGTTTTAGGGGCCCACCCAATCGGGAACTAAAACCCCTCAGTCAATTTTATAGGGAAACCCAATCAGTCCCTTTGGAAAAAATCACTGGAATAGGGAAACCCCCAAAATGGGGCTTTTTGGGACATAAAAGTGTCTTTTAAGGGCCACCCCACCCAGTGGGGGTGGGAAGGGGTTCAGTTTAAATAATTTTGGGAACCCCCAATCATGCCTTGAAAAAAATCATGCTTTTTTGGAAAACCCCCAATCAGTGCTGAAAATTCAATGTTTTTGGGGAACCCCCAATCAGTGTGACATGGTTTTTGGGGTTTAATCAGGGACACCCCCAATAGTGTGGCTTTTCAGTTTATGGGGTTGCGGGACAGCCCGGGTATGGGGGGACAACCCCCAATCAGTGCTGACAGTCAGTGTATAGGGACACACCCAATCAGTGCTGACAGTCAGTGTAAAAATTTAAATAGGCTACTCTTTTTGTCGTGTTTAAGGATAAACCCTCCTCCATGGGGAAAACAAAGAAGAAAACCGAGCGCAACATAATGAAACACCGTAAGTATTTTTTAAAAATTGAAAGTAGGTTTTTTGTCACCAGCAGGGGCTTTTACTTTTTTCCGTAAGGGGATAAAGCGTTTTCCCAAAAATTGGTTGAGAGAGCCCTGCGGGTTCGGAAGGTTTCCCAAACATTCGGCGTTCCACAGGGTTCCCGCGGGGGAAATTTAAAGTTTTTTTTAAGATAAAACCCCCTGCTTACCGGGTAAGGCTTTTTGGAAAAAACCCCCAAACGCTGTATTTGGTACTTTTCCCTGTTTTTAATTTGTCTGAAGAAGCAGGCATTTGTCCCTGTAAAACGCGCCCATTTTTCTGTAAAAAAGAAACCTTACTCCCCCCTTTACAGCTAAGAACGTGGTTGGCCCCCGGTAAAGCAGGACCCTTTCTGAAAACTTTCTGTTTCATCTTAAACAAGAAAAGTAAAGGGGGTTATAAAAAACCCCCTCTTGGAATAGGGGAATGGTAAAACCCCATTTGGGACTGAATTAGTAATATATTTTCTAGAAGGGAAATAAAAAAAAAGCCCCAACCCCGGGGTTATAAGGTAGATGCTTTAGAAAACTTTTTACGGGGGGAACACAATGTTTTACTAAACCTTGCCCAAAGTCAGGGATGTAACAGGTCTTCTTTATTTAAACACGGGTTTTTTAAAAAGGGGAAGATGACCCGGAATTTTTTTTTCAGGGGGCCCACAAAAAAAATTTTCCCAAAAATGACATAAAAAAATTTGGGTCGGGTTTCCTTAGGAAAGGTTTTTCCAAAAAAAATTTGGGACTCACAAAGAAAAACAAAGAGTGATTTTTGATCATTATATTTACTATTTTCCCTTTGGGCCCAAACTTAAAATTTAAATTCAGTTTTATTCAAAAAACCAAAAAAGAAAATTTTTTTATTATGTATAACCCCTTAACCCTTTTACAACTTTTTTAAAAACCGGCCTTTTAAACCCCCCGAAGAACCCAAAGTTTAGCTGGGAAAACATGTCGGGGGAGGAAGAATGAGTTTTAAATTTTTGATTTTTAAACCTCTGTTAGAAGTGTCCCTTTTGGGGCGGTTTGGTACAAGGAGGCCCTTTTTTTGTTTTGTGTCAAATTAAAATTTTTTTAAAGGGAGACTGCCAAGTAGGGGGCCCTTTGGGACCCCTTAGGGGTTTTGAAAATTTTGTTTTTATATAGGTTTCCTTTTTAAATGGGTGGTGCCCCAAAAGGATTTGGGATAATAGAAAAGGGAAAGCTTTCCCTTTTCCTTAAAAATTTAAAAAGGGGTTTTAAAATGGTGAGGTTAAAAAATCGGGGTTTTTAAATGTGTGTATAGAGGGAAAGGGTTTTTGTCCATAATAAAAGTTACGTTTTAGTTTTTTACAGATAGAGAAACTGATAGAGTTTAAAATTTCCCTAGGGCCCAAATATAAAAAAGGGTTTTAAATGCATGAAATTTTTTTTTTTTTACCTAGTTTTAAGGGGCCTGGTCAGTGGCTCAGTTGATAAGTTGATGTGCTTTGACCTCTTGATTTCCCCATTTTTTCTCTAGAAATTTCAAGTTGATAGTTTTATTGACTTTCTATGAACTTGTTATGCATGTGGGGAAAAAACTTAATTTAGGTAATCAAAAGATTACTGTTTTCCCCAGGGGCCCCCAAAGTTTTTCCATGGGGGTCGCCTCCCCCAAAAATAGTAGACATTGCAGTTGTTATAACAACTTTACTATTGTAGAGGTTGTATGTTTTTAGAAAACTATGGATGCCTTTTTCCCAAAACAGCACTATTCCTATCCTTGAGTTATATTTGATATTCCAGCTCAACTACATTGTAGTAAATAATGCTTAGCTGCAATACCGCATCCAACCTGTGGACAGGTGAGGTACTATTTTTGGAAAAAAAAATCCAACTTTTTAAATCCTGAACAAACCATTCCATTCCCGGTACGTATGCCAATTGCATCCCATCGTCCTTACCTCCCCCCATTAGACATGTCCACCAGCAATCCCTAGCTATTTTCTATGCTTTAGGACATTACTAAAATCAATGACGGCCTCTCTAGAAAATTGTGTTGGAGACTTACTGTAAAAGAAACCTTAACCTGGAGAGAATGAATCCTGAGAGCTCTGCTGAGTGCCTTAGACCCTTCACTCGTAGATTGGGGCTAGCACTTATAAGAAATTGGATATGTCATAGATTATGGGATTAGTTCAGATTCCCATGTTTAGAAGGCATTAGTAATAGCATTATGTGAATAGATGAGTCTAAATGAATGAAAATAATTTCTCCTTATAATCATGTTGCATTGCATGCTGGATTCTCATGTTTTTACTAATATCGGCATGGACATTTTAAGACAATCCGTTAGTCAACATCACCTTGTATAACAAGGCAAATATCAATAGCTTGGATACGAAGTCATGTATAACCAAGGTTATGGAATCATTTTACCTGGGACACATTGCCATGGAAACACATTTCTCATGCTATAGGAAAACATCATAATGCACAGAATTGTCTGTTCATTCAGCAAAATAAGGTCAGAATCAATTTAAGAATTAAGCTCGACTGAATTAATCATATGACTCATGAAACACTGGAGGAAAATAAATAGCAGCTATCTATCATTCCTTCCCATGACAACAATGGCTGTTGTATTGAAATCTATCATTAGTAATACTAGTACATTTTAAACTTACATTTTGAGCGCATTGAAGGTCTCTGTGCACAATAAATATAAAAATGTAAAGGGCCTGTGTGCAAAACATGCTTAATGGGAAGTCGGATTCAGTAACGAGAATCAGCAAAAAATCCCCATAGACCTCAATAGACAAAGCTCAAATTTTTTGAGGTCGGATTTCAAATCCGACATCTGATCAAAAAACTTTGAACATGCTCTGGCATGGCGAAATATAGTACCATTAAATGTGGGCTGAAAGCTGACCGCAAAATCTGCACAAAAAAACTAGAACCAATTGTAAAATACTGGTAAGATTCTATAACAGATTCCAAGTGTATTTTACTCTTGCCGTGTAGATGTAGCCTAAGGCTATGTTCACACGGCTTCAAATGGGACGTATTTCAGACGGTAATTACGCGCCGAAGTGTGCAAGTTACAGCTGGACTACATCCCAGTCATAACGGTAATCCACAGTTCTCATAGAGAACTATGGATTACGTCTCCTCTTTCTGCTCGGCGAATCGTCCGCGGGGGGAGATAAGTGACATGTGAATTACCAGCGGCGTATACGCGCCGCTGGTAATGAATGTCTATGGGCCGGCGAGGTGCCGGCCCCCTGCACCCACCTCTGCTCCTGCCCCGCCCCCATCCACACGGCGTAATTGTGGGGCATAATTACGCCCTGCAAATAAGCTGTGTGAACATAGCCTAAGGCTAATTGCAGCACGTACAATACAGCCGCAATTACGCAGGGTGATTTGGGAGCCGCGCTGATTAGCGCGTACACCCGAGGCGTGGGGGGGGGGCAGCCCGCTGGCTCCATAGACATGCATTACTCGTGGCGCGCATTTGCCGCAAGTAATTGACAAGTCACTTATCTCCCCGCATGTACAATACGATCGTATTGTACGAGCGGGAGAGGAGGCGGAATCCATAGTCCTCTATGGGAGTTATGGATTGCCGTAATTTCGGCACGCATCTCGCCCATGTTAGAGCGTAAATACTCGGCAAAATGTGCGCCGAAATTACACATGTGAACATAGCCTTAGGTGTGTGACAGATACTCTCCTAGTCTCTTTCTCAGACTGGAGCTGGTGGTCTGAGAATAGCGAGTTTCATCACCATCTGTTTGCAGGCATTAGACTGCCCCTTCCTCCGAACTGTCAACGGTTGGTCAATCTGACTCTACACATTATTTCATATTGACCCATAGTGTCACAAACATCTCTGGATTACTTTGGATGTGAAGCTAGAGTGGAGATTAATTATCTCTAAAGGGACAGTGACTTGCATATCATTTTTGACCTCATGAGTGGACGGTCGCTGTATTGCATCACATTTCAGCAGCCAGCATCCACCACTGGAGAGAGCTAAGGCGCTTATTTACATGACACTGCCATCAGAAAGGAGTAAAAACCAATATTCCTGGAAAAAAAAACTTTATTTTTTAGAGTTTTTGGCATGTTTTTTATTATGGCAATCCTATGCAATTGCAAATTACATATAAAAACTTGTGAATGGTATTGAAGACTACTGTATTTTCACTTTATTTCGGCTGATGCTTATCTCTTTAAAGTCTTGTTACAAATAGCAGGTACTGACATAATAAATGCTATAATAAATGCTATATTGTTTTCTCCACATGGATAGATAAGATGAGACCAGAACACTTAGTCATTAGGTAACGACCAACCAGTAATACATGAAAGGGAAGTAGGGTTGTCACGGGGGTCGCGGGCTCTGCTGCCCCCCGCGGCCGCAGGGGCTCCGGTGCGGCGGCTGCAGCTGCCCGGCGACCACCCCGCTCCTGTCCCGGCCCCGGCGCCACTCCCCTTACCCGTCTGCACTCCGGTGAACGCTGTCCCCGCCTGTCCCAGCCGCCGGGCGCGTGCCCTGTGCTTTAGGCGCGCGCGCGCCGGCTTCTCTAGATTTAAAGGGCCAGCGCCCCGATAATTGGTCAATTATCAGGCGCTGGTTCTATTTTAGCGGTACGCCCCCTGCACTTCCTGCCAGTCCGTTGGTGTGCTTAGAGAGTGTTTGGTGTGCCTTAGTGTCCGTATTGCTTACCCGTGTACCAGTCCGTCCGCCACGTTTCCAGACCTTGCCTGCTTGCCGCCTGCCCTGACCTTCCGCCCGCCTCTGACCACGAACCTCTGCTGCCTGCCCTGACCTTCTGCCTGTCCCCGACTTCGCCTCTGGATTACGATTTTGTACACAGCAGTACCCCGGCCGCTTCCGCAAGCAAGTCACGGCACGGGTAACGACCAGGTAGTCTCACGCCGCAGCAAGTCCATCCCGCTTTGCGGCGGGCTCTGGTGAAAACCGGGGGCTACTTAGATTCCGTTCCCTGGCGTGGCTTACGTATCATCGCTTGCGGGGGTCCAGCGAATCCACCGTACCCGTTACAGTACGGACTGGCCATGGATTCCGCCAGGGTACCCTTACCTGTACTTCGTGGTGTCTAAACGGCTGTCGTCCAGCAGTGCCAGCGTATTGACCAGCTCACCCGCCATGATGCGAACCTATGCAGCTCGCCTACCACGCCTGCGACGGGCGCTGCCCCGCCGGCACCAGTTGCTCCGTACCTGGACCATCTCTGCAGCTGCCGCTCCGTCACGCTTTGATGGAGATCCCAGGAAATGCCGTGGCTTCATCTGTCAGTGCTCCATCCACCTGGAGATTTTGGGGCACCACTTCCCCACCGAGCGGGCTAAGGTGGCCTTTGTTATTAGCCTCTTGTGGGGAAAGCCTTGGCCTGGGCCACTCCGTTATGGGGACCGAGGTGATCCACAGACGGCGAATCTACAAACCTTCCTCCAGGGGTTCCGCACCGTCTTTGAGGAACCTGGCCGTGCCTCCTCCGCGGCGGCGGCTTTGCTCCGTCTCCGTCAGGGCGACTCCACTGTGGGTCACTACTCCGTGCAGTTCCGCACCCTTGCCTCTGAACTGAAGTGGAATAATGAGGCCCTGGTGGCAACCTTCTGGCAAGGTCTCTCGGGCCATATTAAGGATGAGCTCGCTGGTCGGGATCTTCCGTCTACTCTGGATGAACTAATTCAGTTGGCCTCTCGAATAGACATTCGGTTTGCGGAAAGACAACAGGAGCTCCGTCTTCAACAGGAGGTCGCCCGCTCACGCCGGTGTACCACGTTTGGCTCCGTCTTCCAATGTTCTCCACTACCTCTGCCTAAGGTTCCGGAGGATGTATCCGTACGAATCGAGAGAGCCCACCTGTCCCAGGAAGAATACTCGCAGCGTCGCCTGAGGCAGTTATGCTTCTACTGTGGCGGTTCTGGCCACTTTATTGGGGACTGTCCGGTGCGTCCGGGGAACTTGCGCACATTAGGGTTCGCAGGAGTGGCGTTCCTAGGTGTCTGTGCAGCATCTCTCCGTCTGACCATTCCCGTAGTCTGTGGAATTTCACCAGACAGCACCTTCCAGGTCACCGCCTCCACGTCCGCCAGGTACTCAGACGTCTCCGTGACCACCGGCTATACGCTAAACTAGAGAAATGCCTCTTCGAACGCACCTCGTTGCCCTTCCTGGGTTACATAGTTTCGGATCAAGGTCTCCAAATGGACCCTTTAAAGTTGTCTGCGGTCCTACAATGGCCTCGACCTGTGGGTCTCCGCTCCATCCAACGATTTTTGGGTTTCGCAAACTATTACAGACAATTCATTCCTCATTCTCCACGCTCGTGGCCCCGCTGGTGGCCCTCACAAAGAAAATGCCAACCCCAAATCATGGCCACCTGAGGCTCAAGAAGCGTTTGATCGCCTCAAATCAGCATTCGCTCCTGCACCTGTGCTGTCTCGCCCGACCCACAACGCCCTTTATCCTCGAGGTAGACCCTCCTCGGTAGGTGCAGGAGCGGTTCTCCTCCAGAAGTCCCCTCCGGAAAACCACGTACTTGCGGCTTCTTCTCCAGAACCTTCTCCCCAGCCGAAAAAAAACTATTACTATCGGAGATCGGGAGTTGCTGGCAATTAAATTGGCCCTGGAAGAATGGCGGCACTGCTGGAGGGAGCCTGTCACCCCACCGATATATTTACCGATCACAAGAATCTTCTCTACCTACAGTCTGCCCAACGGCCTGAATCCTCGGCAAGCTAGGTGGTCATCTTTTTCGCCAGATTTGATTTTCTTCTTCATTTTCGACGGCTGGCAAGAACATAAGAGCAGACGCCCTCTCTAGATCCTCTGACAGGGTGGGGCTGGAGCCGCCTCTGCAGCATATAATTCCTCCCGAGCGTCTCCTCACGGTGGCTCCGGTGGACCTTCGACACCTGCCTCCCGGGAAGTCCTATGTACGCCCTGCTATGCGGCCTCGGATCCTGAAGTGGGGACTTGCCTCGCGAACCGCTGGGCACCCTGGAGTCCATAAGTCTCAGCAATATCTCCCGGGTACTATTGGTGGCCCACTCTCGCTCGGGACGTTAGAGACTTTGTCCTGGCCTGTGACTCCTGTGCCCGTAACAAGGTCCCTCGGCTCAGACCCGCGGGTCTGCTCCTGCCTCTCCCGGTGCCAGAAAGACCTTGGTCGCATATTGAGATGGATTTTGTACTGACCTCCCAGCCTCCTCAGGTAACACGGTCATCTGGGTAGTAGTCGACAGATTTTCGAAAATGGCCCACTTTGTTCCTCTGCCCGGGTTGCCCTCCGCTTCCCAGCTAGCCCAGCACTTCTTCCACCACATCTTTCGACTACATGGGCTCCCGTTGCATATCGTCTCTGATAGGGGGGTCCAGTTTGTATCAAAATTCTGGCGGGCCCTGTGTGCTCAATTGCAGATTCAGTTGGACTTCTCCTCCGCATATCATCCCCAAACCAACGGGCAGGTGGAGAGGGTTCAACCAAATTGTAGGTACTTATCTGCGACATTTTGTGTCGCTCGCCAGGATAAACTGGTTGACCTCCTCCCCTGGGCGGAATTTTCCTATAATTCCTTAGATTCTGAATCCGCTGGAGCCTCCCCCTTTTTTATTGTGTTTGGGCTGCATCCCCGCCCACCTCTCCCTCTGGCCTCCTCGGGTGACATCCCTGCTGTGGATGCCCAAGTACGGGACATCAAGACACTCTGGCAAGTTACTCGACAGGCCCTTTTACGGGCCTCCTCCCGCACTAAACTTCAGGCCGATAGGCACCGGAGACCTCCTCCCGTATTTAAGCCGGGTGATAGGGTTTGGCTATCGGCAAAATACATCCGCTTCAAAGTGCCCAGCTACAAGTTGGGGCCTAAGTTTCTGGGTCCGTTTGTAGTACTCCGGCAGCTTAACCCGGTATCCTATAAGCTCCGCTTGCCTCCCACTCTGCGTGTCCCGAACGCCTTCCATGTCTCGCTCCTCAAGCCTGTGGTGCTGAATCGCTTCTCCCGTAGATCTGTCTCGCCTTCTCCGGTGGCCGACTCTGATAACATCTATGAGGTCAAGGAGGTGCTGGCGCAGAAGACAGTGAGGGGGAAGCGGTTCTTTCTCATTGACTGGAAGGGGTTCGGGCCGGAGGAGCGGTCCTGGGAACCTGAGGCCAACCTGTCTCCTGACCTTCTCTCTAGGTTTCAAAAAAGGAGGGGGAGACCTAAGGGGGGGGGTACTGTCACGGGGGTCGCGGCGCTTGTGCCCCCCGCGGACCGCAGGGGCTCCGTGTGCGGCGGCCTGCAGCTGCCCGCGACCACCCCGCTCTTGTCCCGCCCCGGCGCCGCTCCCCTTACTCGTCCGCGCTCCGGTGAACGCTGTCCCCGCCTGTCCCAGCCGCCGGGCGCGTGCCCTGTGCTTTAGGCGCGCGCGCCGGCTTCTCTAGATTTAAAGGGCCAGCGCCCCGATAATTGGTCAATTATCAGGCGCTGGTTCTATTTTAGCGGTACGCCCCCTGCACTTCCTGCCAGTCCGTTGGTGTGCTTAGAGAGTGTTTGGTGTGCCTTAGTGTCCGTATTGCTTACCCGTATACCAGTCCGTCCGCCACGTTTCCAGACCTTGCTGCTTGCCGCCTGCCCTGACCTTACCGCCCGCCTCTGACCACGAACCTCTGCTGCCTGCCCTGACCTTCTGCCTGTCCCCGACTTCGCCTCTGGATTACGATTTTGTACCACGCAGTACCCCGGCCACCTCCGCAAGCAAGTCACGTCAGGGGTAACGACCTGGTAGTCTCACGCCGCAGCAAGTCCATCCCGCTTTGCGGCGGGCTCTGGTGAAAACCGGGGGCTACTTAGATTCCGTTCCCTGGCGTGGCTTACGTATCATCGCTTGCGGGGGTCCAGCGAATCCACCGTACCCGTTACAAGGGTAACCTTGTTCTGCACTGGGGAGGGGTATTCTTCTCACTAATAAGTTAATTGTTGATAATACTTACACTTCTCAGGTCATATTCAGCCTGAAAGGAGGATCATCAAGCAATCCTCTTACTATAGTGCTGTCAGAGCCCACAGAAGGGAAGTCAGTGAGAGTAACGTCCTGTACATATAGGAACTTAAAAAAAAAAAAAAAAAAAATATATATATATATATACACTCACCGGCCACTTTATTAGGTACACCATGCTAGTAACGGGTTGGACTCCCTTTTGCCTTCAGAACTGCCTCAATTCTTGTGGCATAGATTCAACAAGGTGTTGCAACGATGCTCAATTGGTACCAAGGGGCCCAAAGAGTGCCAAGAAATATTCCCCACACCCTGACACCACCACCACCAGCCTGAACCGTTGATACAAGGCAGGATGGATCCATGCTTTCATGTTGTTGATGCCAAATTCTGACCCTACCCTCCGAATGTCACAGCAGAAATCGAGACTCATCAGACCAGGCAACGTTTTTCCAATCTTCTACTGTCCAATTTCGATGAGCTTGGGCAAATTGGAGCCTCAGTTTCCTGTTCTTAGCTGAAAGGAGTGGCCCCCGGTGTGGTCTTCTGCTGCTGTAGCCCATCTGCCTCAAAGTTCGGCGTACTGTGCGTTCAGAGATGCTCTTCTGCCTACCTTGGTTGTAACGGGTGGCTATTTGAGTCACTGTTGCCTTTCTATCACTCGAACCAGTCTGCCCATTCTCCTTTGACCTCTGGCATCAACAAGGCATTTCCGCCCACAGGACTGCCGCTCACTGGATTTTTTTTTCTTTTTCGGACCATTCTCTGTAAACCCTAGAGATGGTTGTGCGTGAAAATCCCAGGAGATCAACAGTTTCTGAAATACTCAGACCAGCCCTTCTGGCACCAACAACCATGCCACGTTCAAAGGCACTCAAATCACCTTTCTTCCCTATACTGATGCTCGGTTTGAACTGCAGGAGATTGTCTTGACCATGTCTACATGCCTAAATGCACTGAGTTGCCGCCATGTGATTGGCTGATTAGAAATTAAGTGTTAACGAGCAGTTGGACAGGTGTACCTAATAAAGTGGCCGGTGAGTGTATATATACACTGTATACTTTATACTTAATTAATTAAAAAAAAATCCATAAAATAGATGCATATTGTTTGTCAGTATGTTAAAAAAAAATGTTGATGGCAGTGTCCCTTTAAATAATGATAACAGTTTTGGTGGTCTTCCAGGTCTTTCAAGCTTTATAGGATTAAATTTTTCCCTATATGTTCTAACCATTGTTTTCAAGTTCTGTTTCCTGTTTATTTCATTTTGGTTGGTGCGAGTGGGGGGCTTTGGGAAAGGGTACATCGGGTATAAACTTGCTTTACTTAAGTCAGGTAGGGATGGATGCTTTCTGAACATAGAAATGTAATTGATGCAAATGTGTTGATCATTCTTAAAAGAAGGATATTTGTAGAGGAAATTGGGACTGAAGGCCAAAGGAATGAAACCTCTCCGAAAAACTAAGGGCAACATATATCTTGCGGCCAAAACTGTTGTAGTCCTGTTCTATAGATGTATGAACTGTCATATGCCAAAACTTGCGCCAGACGCGACATTTTTTATTGCGCCTAAGATAAGCACCAAAGCTATGAGAGAAAGCTATGAGGCAAACATATGCTATGAGACAAAGCTATGAGACAAAGCTATGAGACAAAGAGATGCACCAAAGATATGCTATGCAAGGCATACCACACGCCAGATTGATGAAACCACAAATGACAGGTCCATACATACTGTCGCATTCTACACGCTTCGATATCGATTTAGAACTGGCGGGTCGGTGCCAAGTTTCATACATGTCGCTCTATGTATTTAGGGAAAACAATCCCTCTGTTCCAGCCAGATTTCCGGTGACAGTTTGTAGATGATGTCATATACTATATATGAAAAGACATCCGCTCTAAAAGACCATTTTTTGATACAATTTTGGGTGGTTATCTCAAAAGGGTTTCACTATACAATTGCTTTAAATGAATGATCCAAATCTGCTGTCTGTGGCCTACTGATATACCTGCTACATTAGCCTTAAGGGTAACCCATCACATTAAGCATGTAATCTGTTCTGTCAGCAACATGTTATAGAGCAGGACCAGCTGACCAGATTGACATATAGTTCTGTAGGAGGACATTTAGGGCGTCATGTATGATCCTGGCGCCGACTCATCAGTTCAATCTCTGTTTTTAATGGTGTATGATCTGACAGTGGTATGGAAGTGTCTCACAGCACTTTATAAATATATTCTGTTCTATGCCAAAGGTAGTCTCAGCCAGGACACTTTGAGACTGGTATGTATTTCTACAACAGTTTCGTGCTAAACTTTGGCGCATTTTTGGTGCAATGTATAACTTTGGTGCGACACCCCCCATCAATGTAGCATTCAACAGTGTAGTGTCTGATGTACAATGCACCAAGTTTGGGTGTACAATGATTCATACAACTATAGACCAGGGCTATGTTTCGCTCAAAGCATGGCAAAAAAAATGGTGCAGCCCCGTTCGTACAGGTCGCCTTTAGTAAAACTTGCATTTTATTTATTTAAATCTCTGATCATTTGGGTTTAGGATTCCAGTGGGCGTTCCTAATAAGTGATTGATAGCTATTTCTGTATGCATTCAGGGAATAGTGTTAACCATTGAATGAGACTACCAAACAGACTCCTAGGCAGGAAACGATTTATAAATCTGCTTAGCTCCTGCTCTATAACACCAGTAGATCTGCAGCATTTTTATGGTGACCGGTTCCCTTTAAAGACGCAGCTATCATGATTTACAAACGCATGCAAAACCAATGAGTTAAAGGACACATTTGACACTGCTTTATCTGTGAATATGTCAAGATCCATCTTGCTTGGATATCTTATTTACTCCATATGTGAATGATAAGATTGATAAAGTCATCAATGCCCTGTTGGGATATAGGGTTGGTCTATACAGTATATTTTATATGTGGTCTTTCTTCAGGGAAAGGAAAATGTAATATCCCACAGAACTAGAATGATGGGACAGATAATAGATCATGCAACAAAATAATTCCCTGGACAGGACGTGAACATGTAAATCTAGATCAATGGCCTTTGCAAGGTCACAGTAATGTATTACTTCAGCAGTGCAAAGGAAGATGAGTAGATACGTACTACATGAAATTGCACAGTTATTATAAAATACATTTCAAATGTTTCAGAAAAAAACCCAGAGAGTGTAATTACCGCTAAATTAATTATGCACTTATTTTTGTGTAGATAGAGTTGAAATATCCACAAATTCTGGCATCCAATGTAATACCAAACTTAAAGATAACTCTGGTGACTGGGACAGAAAATTTCCCTGCCAAACCTACCCAGCTATGCACTGAAAATATAAAATTACCAAACATAAAAAATAAAAAAGAGCAACCATTACCCCTAGCAGTGAAAGTGCTGATGGTTCTCAAAGTGGCTTTGCTATTTTTTAAAGTCCCTTCTGCGGCCGGCTCATAGCTGGCTTTAAGCTGGTCTCACAGAACAAGGAGATGACTGTGCTTGCGCAGATCTCTCACATTCATGTCTGTGGGACTTTGAAATTTTCGCTCAGCAAACTAGCTTAGCTTTATTCCGAACTGCCAGGAAAATTAACAGGGAGAACCGCGCAAGCATCTCCATCTCCCCATTCTCTGAGGCCGGCTTGTAGTGAACTATGAGCCGGCCTCAGAAAGGACTTTGCCAAATGCCAAAACCTCTTAAACCTCTTAGGGTATGTTCACACGCCGTATTGGGCTGCATACTGTGCGCAATACGCCGTGTGTTTTAAAAGTATGTGCTGTCCAGTGTGTATTTCTAAAGCACGGGGGGACGGGCCCCATTCACATCCATTGTCAGCGGTGCGTAAGCAACGTGAAGAAGTAACGTGTCACTTCTCTCCCCCAGGGTACAATATGATGGTATTGTACACTGGGGGAGACAAGGCGTAATTCATAGTTCTCTATGAGAGCTATGAATTACCATAATTGCAGCTCGCATTTCAGTCATATTAAAGTGCAAATACGTGGCGTGTGAACATACCCTTTTTTTCCATCATGTTTATTATTACCTCGCTGCCTTCCAAGAGCCATACTTTTTTTTTCATCTACATAGACATATGAGAGATTTTATTTTGCAGGACAAGATGTACTTTTTAATTGGTTCCCTGACTGTACTATAGAATATACTGGAAAATTGAAAATAAAAATTCTAAGTGGGACGAAATATAAAATAAAATGTACTTGTGCTATGTTTGTGGGTTTTTCTTTTTAAGGCATTTACTCTCTGGTTCTGCAGGGTGATACAATTTCAATAATACAAAATATAGAGGGTTTTTATTATGTTTTAATTCCGTAAATACAATCTAAACATTTTCCATACCTTAAATTTGCAGCACAACACCATTTTCTGCAACCAATAACTTTTCAAATGGGTAAGGGTGCATTTTTTTGCGCACTGAAGTGTTATTTTTATTGGTACCATTTTGAGATATATGCGACTTTTCGATCACTTTTCATTTTAATTTTTTGGCCATGTAAAATGACAAAAAAATCCATAATTTTGGTGTTTGGATTTCTTTTTCTTCTACAGTGTTCAGCGTACGGGTTAAATGATGTTAGATAGATTTTAATAGATCAGACTTTTAAGGACGCAGCGATATCAGTTATATGTAACTTTTTTATTTTGTTTTTATTTGTAAAATGGCAAAAGTGGGGTGATTTGAACTTTAAACATTTTTTAGTCTTTTTTATACTTTTTTTTTTACATTCACATTGAGTCCTCAGAAGCTACTTTACCACTAGTCGGCCTGATCATTAGTACTGTACACCATTCTGCATTATATGAAACAATGCAAAACAAAGATGGCAGTTTTACCACTTGCTGTCTAGAGCAGGAAGTGGAAAAATGGCAGATGTGACGGTAATGGAAGTCTTCTCCAGCCACCATGCTAACTGATCAGCACCCTGCAATCTCACCCCGGGGGTGCCGATCACATTGAGAAATGTTGTTTGGCACCATTTCTCATTCATTTAGATGCTGCAGCCGGCATCGCCATGACATCTAAAGGGTTAAGCAGCAGGGACTGAACCTTACTGGCAACATGACATACATTTACATCATGTGTCATTAAGGACATAATAGTACATAAGCTTGTCCTTAATAAAGAGCAGTACAGCTGACCTCCACAGAAACATGGAGAACTACAAGCAGGGTTGGATTGGCCCCTCAGATTACTAGTGGATCTTCAGGTACCTCCAAGCTCTAACACAATAATGTACTCCTAACATATGAGGTATAAAATGTCTAGATCCAGTCTGAAGGCAATGCTGGGATCACAATTAAAATGTTCCTTTCCTTATTGGTTTCAAATAGTGTTGAGCGATTTTTATCGACAAAGTTGAAATCGGCAAGGTTTTTATGGTGATCGAAATTTTCAGATCATGCGATAATTAAGGTTAAAATCTGTGCATCATCTATTAAGATCGAGCAATTTTCGGCGCTTCCTGTAATTTTGGCGGCCAGCAAATCAGATTACAGAATAGAGCAGGGTGAGATGTGCGACGTCATCACTAGGATGTGTATGGTTGCGATTGGCTGGAAAAATCACATGACCTCGTATTACATAGAACAGCGTTTCCTGTTCAGCCTTAGTGTCTCTCAGCGTCTCATAGGAATAGGACGTGCGCTCTGCCTGTGGCCAAACAGCTCAGCGAAATTAGTCTATTTCTGCACAGAGAAACCTCTACTATTAGCTGTGATCCTTCCAATTTAGTTAGATTAGAGATTTGAAGATTTTATGTAGTTAGCTAGAGAATTTTAAATCAGGCATCTACCACTGTAAAATCACGGGGAAAGGGGGGGGGGGGGCGTGGGCGAACACAGACAAGCTCTATCTATAAAGAACACTGGATAAAGTTCACCAAGACTTAGTGTAGACATTGCACTGCAATATCTTTATTTTTTAACAGTTTGGGTATTGAAATATTTCCTGGATATTTGGGCACCCTGAACTTATATGGATACCCTATTTCTAGTAACTGAGTCTCTTTGAGGTGAAAGGGGACAAAACAAGGAAATGCAAAATTTTTAAAATTTTTCTTTAAGGCTTTCATGGTTGCCTTTAAAAAAGATTTACAGTTTTAAAAACATGGGCCAAAGCAGGGGGGGCCCCCCGCCCAGGGACTTAGGTCCCGAAAACACAAAATTTACCCACTTAGGGTAAAAATTCCTCCAGTCTGGGGATTTCAATTAAATTTTTTCCTTTTTGGGGTTTAAAAATTTTTTTTTTTTCCAAAGTTTAAATAAAAATTTTTTTTAGGGTTAAAAATTTTCCTTTTATCAAATTTTTAAAGGTTTTTTAAAATCTTCCTCACTTTAAGACCACTTTTGGCGTTTTAATTTTCCCAGCACATAGTTACAAATGGCGTAATTCCGGTATACGGAAAATTCGATTGTTAAAACCCAAAACCTGTTTTTACAGCAGGTTTTTTTCGCCCTTTTTTATTATAAAAAATTTTAAAATTGGGTTTGGTAAAATTTAAAATTTTATTTTTTCAAGAGAAAAAAAATTTTTATTTTTTTTTTTAGTTAGATAAAATTTAAATTTTAAAAAAATTATCTAAAAATTTTTAAAAATAATTAATTAAAAGGGGGGGGAAAAAAAAACTGGCAAACAAAAAATTTTTAAATAAAAAAAATTTTAAAAAATTAAAAAAATTTTTAAATTTTTTTAAATTTTTTTTTTAATTTTTTATTAAATATTTTTTGGATATTGGGAAAAAATTTATTAACATTTATAATTATTTTTTTTTATCAAAATATTTTTTTTTAAAAATTTTTTATATTTATTTTAATTTTTTAAAATTATTTTATTTTTATTTATTTTTAATTTAAATTTTTTTTTTTAACTTTTTTTGGAAAAAATAAATTGGGGAAAAAAAAAGGGGTTTTTTTTTTTTTTCCCCCCCCATTTGTTTTAAAAGAATTTTAAAATTTTTAAAAAAAATTGTAAAAAATAAATTTTTTTTAAAAAAAAAAGGTATTTTAGAAAAAAAAAAATATTTTTTGATTTTTTAAAATTTTTTAGAGGGAAAAATTTTAAAAAAAAAATTTTTTTAAAAACCACCAGGTGAATTAAAGGTGAAAAAAAAATACCGTGTATTTACGAAAAAAAAAGATACAGAAAACAAACCCCCCCCTTTTTTTAAATTTGGGAAGGTTTTTAAGCCCCCCCAAAGGTATATCAATGTCCAGTGAAAAAAATGGTGGTTGAAAGACTCCTTTTTTTCCCGGCACTTTTTAAAAACTGGGGGTCATGCAGGTTTTGGGGTCATGCTGCTTCCAGGGCAGGGATATTCAAGTCCATTAAGTAAGATGATGGTTTTTAAATCATACGGGCCTTTTTGGCCTTTTTTAATTTTTGGGGGATGCAGGTTTAAAGGTCATGCTGTGGGGACAAGACAGGGGTTTAATGAATGGTGTGTTTTTTTTTTCTTGGGGGTTTTTTAAAAATAAGTGTGTTGCCTAAGATTAGCATGTATCCATTTACGTTGTGATGTTAAATTTCCCGCTTCTCCAGCCCCTGTTTTTGGGGGGTAAGAAAGAAGGTTTGTTGCTTCCCCCCATTGACTTTAAAGGTCATCGCCATAATCGATGCCACTATCGAAAACTTATCGATGGTGGGCCCATATCGACTATCGCCCGATGTCGATCCAACTAATTGCTCAACCATTGTTTCAAAGTCTTTGTCACGGGGAAGGGAAAGCTTTAAAAATTTCTTTTCCCCTCCCCCTTTATCCATATTTTCCCCATCCAACTGTACTTGAAAAGGACATATCAACCGTACCAACTAGTAACTTGAGGGGCCCCCGAATCTTGGTAAAGATATTTGGAGCTGACTTTAGAACCAATTACCAGATATCCTATTGAATCCTGCATGTGCAATGATAACTTGAAAGTGGACCTCCAAACAGTACTTAAACGTGACCATGAGCATGACCTGTGTAGAGGGTGGGCCCTCAGAATAAGTTTCTCTGGTGGGCCCAAGGAACTTCAGTCCAACACTGTCTTCCAGTGTTGTTTACGTCAAAAGGTATCTAGGCATATCTAAAGTAGACAATGACTCATTGATTAATGCAGGAGAGTGTTGTGAGCATGCTCAGTGCATTAGATAAATCGTCCCCATCAACTATTGGTAATTAATAGTGTCTCTGTATTATCTGTCTCCAATTTTATTGCCTTTCATCGTAATCCTTTTTGATGATGATGGAGTGACTGCTTCCACTGTCCACAGTGTAAACGCCACAAGCTGAAAAGTCATCTTTATATGGTCAGTATAAATGTATTACCTATAAAAGACTAAAATGATCAGCAGCGTAAAAAATTATGTTGCTACATTCATGATCGTTGGGAGACTTGGAAACCAGACTAGTGGAGGGGAATAAGACATAGGACTTGCCTCTATATTAAATGGGGTTAACCTAATGAGAAAAAAGTTAACTTGAACTTTTGAACACCGAGTCATTTTTAGAGCCAAATTCTGTGATATATTTTTATCTTTTAGTACAAATTAACAAATCCGCAATAGAATATAACCACTTGAGAAATATTGCAAGGAATAATCGGTTAACTTGAAGTCTGATGGATTATATACTTGCACGAAACGTGTAACTTCAAATAAATATTTACTTTTTTTTATTTTTAACAGCATTTCCGTGCTTAACTGTTCCCAGCCATCCTATATTTTTTTATTTGACTAATTATTTCTTACAAGATTACTCTATTCTATATCCTGTGGATCATGGAACAGGACTGGCTGGCTCTGTTGTGCCTCGTTCCCTAAGGCACAACAGAACCAGGTGAGCACATTCATACTCACCTACCGGTCCTTTAAAAATTTGTTGTGATGGTACACAAGGGTGCGCGATTTTGGAGTGTTTTTTTCTGTTTCTTTGTCTTCTACACTTAAAATATAACATCCAATCTTCCCAAAAGCACCACTAGAGGGAGCTAAGATACAACTGTAGAAATATTTTGGTATTAATTGAAATGATAATAAGTGCGTAAAGAGGAATTCTACTGGTAGGACCATTTACAGTATAGTAAGCAATTTTGAAAATGTATGTTATTAAAAATTATGGACACTTTACCTAAAACAGGCCTTTTGTGCACCTTCAATTGCTCTCTTGTCTCTTTGCTTACTGACCACCACTGTGAGCTTTCAGTGGTGGCTGGTACTACAGCGTTATCAAAAACTGATTGAGAATAAGTTTCTGTTGCCAGGCCAAAAGGAGGGAGCAACGCTGCATTACCAGCCATCACTGAATGTACATATTGGTGGTCTGTAACCAAGGAGACAAGAAAGCAAATTGAAGATGCAATAAAGGCCTGTATTAGGTAAAGCATATATACTTTTTGATAACATGCATTTTGAAAATTACTTACTTTACAGGAATTGACCCATCCAGCTGCACTTGCCGTGATGGGAATTCCACTCTAGTGGTGGCTGCAGGCAGTGAGAATGTTATGTCTTATGGCACCTGTCCACTAGTGATCTGAAATGTAATATGCCCTTAAGAGAAACTCACATGCTATCGTTTTTTTCTCAGTGCTCTCTTTCTGGTTGATTTTCACTCAGCTTCATTAGTGCACAGCTGGGATCTGTGACTATAGTCTGGCTACAGTGCCTATAGGAAGTCTAAGGTAGTTTGAGACATACTATGTATCATTAAATCTCTGCCCTCTGTTGTGGCATAGGAATGCTGCTGCCAGTATGGGAGCTGAGATAATTCGGAGAGTGTTTGTTGCTGCCAGTGAGTTGTTAGAGGGAGAATGCTACTGTCTGGATGGTAGAAGTTGTAAGGTCTTAATGCTGCTGCCAGAGGGTAAGGAGTGGATTGACTGCTGATAATTTTGATCGAACCGTTCGAGAAAAGTTAAGTTCAAGTTGAACTTCTTGATTTTTTAGAACTTGAGCTGAACTGAACAATTAATTGTTCGTTCGAGTAAATGTCCGCATTCGACATCGCATTCGACACGCTATTTTAATAGTTTTCATGTCCGAAAATTGGTGCTGCCACGACAGTTTTGAGGCACATTAAATCAGTGTAAATTGCACCTGAAAGTCCGATCCTCTAAAAATCTGGCGTCAGGTATACCTTGAATAGCAAACATAATGCGCCTAAAAATCGCAGCACATAGCATATCATTGGTTTAGTGGGATACCACATATGTAATGTGCCTATCGAGGCGCATTGTGCAATGGAGGTTCATTACATATCATTACTAGTTTATGTAATGCGCCTCAATAGGCGCATTGTGTTATGGAGGCACACAGCATGTCATTTTTAGGCGCATTTCAATGTGTAGTGCCCGGCGTATAATGCGCCTAGTTTTGGTGTACTGTTATGGAAGGTAATTACAGCTTATCCCCACCTGTATAGGTATAAAACTTAACCCGAACATCTTCCCCCATAGACTTTAATGGGGTTCGAAGTTTTAGTTCGACTCAAACTTCGAACCGAAGTTCTCAAAGTTCAAGGTTCGACTCGAACTCGAACATTTTACTGTTCGCTCATCACTAACTGCTGATGCTGCTGTAAGAAGGAGGAGAATTGGGAAGAATATAAAATGTTGGTGCCATTAGGAGAAGGGTAGTGATGGGCAAAATGTAAAGGTGGATGGGGGGGGGGATTTTGGTAGTCGAGGTGGAGAGGTGGATGGGGGGGGGGAATTTTGGTAGTCGAGGTGGAGAGGGGGATGGGGGGAGATTGCTGCTGCGAGTGCTGAATAGGTGAATGAGGAAAGAATGTCGCTGCTAGTGGTCGAGATGTGAATGGCAGGAGAATGCTGCTGCTAGTGGTGGATTGGGGAGTAATGCTGCTGCTAGAGATGGAGAGGTGGATGGGGGAGAATGTTGCTGCTAGTGGTTGATGGGGGAGAATGCTGCTGCTAGAGGTGGAGAGGTGGATGGGGGAGAATGTTGCTACTAGAGGTGGAGAGGTGGGTGGGAGAGAATGTTGCGGTGAGCGGTTAGTTTGGGAGACAATACTGAAGCCATAAAAAACTGCAATTCTATAGTTTTATGGGTTTTGTTTTATGGAATTTATCTTTCTGCATAATTCATGTTAATTTAATTCTGCAGGTCAGTACAGTGATGCAAAATTTTATAATGATTTTTTGTGTGGTTTACTACTTTCGCTCTACAACACCACTTTAAAAAAATAATTTGTTTTTGTGTCTCTGTATTCTGGGACCCGAAACTTTTTATTTAATTATGTATACTTTATTTACTTTTTTTTTAAAGGGACCTAAATGTGAGATCCATTGATCTTTCAAAAATTATACTGCAATACTTATGCTTTGTACCAGCAGACCTGCCATGGAAATCCATCAACCTGATCACAGGTGAGGGGCCGATAGGGTGACAGAGAAAAGCCCCTTCCTCTGTTTAACTGCTTAGATGCCAAGGCCACTACTGTCTGTGGCCTCTATGAGGTTAAAATTTCCATATCCAGATTTTTTCCGATTTGGGATTTTGCAGTAGACTGTCAGCTGTTATATACTAGTACATCTCAAAAAAATTTGAATATCAAGGGGTTCTACGGGACTATCTTTTTATTTGTTATAGGGCTCACAAATTTAGTATATTAAACCTTGTAATTCATGCTGTAATGAGTCTATACAATATATGGGTTTCTCTATTGGACTTAAATTATTTATATCAATTATGTTTTCAGTGATATTCTAATTTTTTGAGATGCACTAGTACATAGACAGCTTCAGCTGTAATATACAAAGTTCTGCTCCATCCCTACAGTGCAAATGTGCGGCAAGTCGCAGCAACGACCTGACACCAGCACCAAAAATCTATGGTGCATTATGCCAAGGGGTTAAAGTAGTACTGAGGGGACATGACCAAGCACAGGTAAATTGCAAATGTGGTTGTGGTTGGTGAATGCAGCCTCTCTTGATGGTTGAGGGGGCTGCAGTTTTGATGTTCGTCCTGTCAGCAAAATTCTCAAGACACTCCCCTGAATCCCTTTGAAATGTTCCTGCGGATAGACTAAAAAAAACGTAATCTGCCATTGAAATAAGAAATAAATGGGATGTTAAAGCTGTTTACAAATAAAGGAGTGTGTATAATCATCCCTACGGCTCTGTTATTCAACCCTGAACCTAATGGAGAAATTATCTCAGCAAGAAGGCAGAAAACTGTAGAAAGTGCAAAAGAGGAATTACTGCACTAAACTAACTTAATGCGCTCAAGCAGTTTCCCGGCCCCCTGGTTTGGCAGATAATGGTTTCTGCCTGTGATTTCCTTTGGAGAACTAAATCCACTAGTCTTCCATGTATAACCACCCACACTGCAGAGCATTTTCCATCTCCCTGTAGCTATAATGCGGCTCTAAGTACATGGTTTACATACAAGAAGGCAACACTAAAATTACACATTTAGTGCCACAAAACATCTACATACAAATACTCAGCGTGCCATGTTTTCTCTGGAAGGTATTTATACAAGATACTAACAAACTCTTAATAGAATAACAATCTGTTCCATAATTTACTTCAATTGTCCTACATCAAATTCTCAAGGACTCGCACTAAAAATTGACCAGACATTAAAGGGCTTTTCCCATCTCAAAACTGTATGACATATCTGCAGGAGGTGGGAACATGGATTATGGTTGTTACATGCTCTTTTTGATGTGTTAGTATTAACTAATTTAGAATGATATAATAAATATTTGCTGTATGATACGTTCTATTTGTCAAATAATTTGCACTGTGTTATTTCTGAACTTTATCTTCTTCAAAATGGCCTATCCTTTTGGACTATCCTCAGTTCCATGGAGTGAGAACCATACCATCAAAACCCATTGTCGGGGGGCAAGCCAGCTAGTAAAAAATGAGGGGTCACCCCTTTCTTCTGGTGATTCTAGGGAGTCCCGAGAAATAGAACCCTGACTATTATATAATAGATTTTCCAAAAGATATAAAAAAGCACAAAAACTTACCTGACCACCCTCCATTCAATTCCAGACCTGGTTTGACCAACTGGAAAATAGATCACTCCATTTCAAAATTGAATCTGACCTTCTGATATCCCATTTTACCTGCTTGTTGTTTTTGTCAATTTTGACTTGGATTTGTTTTTGCACCAACCCCCACCTCCTCCTACCCAAACTTAAAGGCGTTATCTGGGAGTTCATAGAACAGTATACACAGCATTTATATTGAAAAGTAAAGATAGTCCCTTACCTTCATCTGTTTTTTTTCTTTCTTTGCTCTTTATTCATTAAAAGAGATCCACTTTTTGCTGTGAAATTCCCGATTAATGGGGTTTTGCCACGAAGTAAATTAAATAATAAACATTTTTTACCATTCACATTTTTAAAAAATTTTGGGCTGTTTTTGTTTTAGCTGCTCCTTTCGTGAGCCATTGTTTACAGCTCCTTTCCAGGGGATACGGACCAGAGCTGAATAGGTCTCAGTAGTGTTTAGAGCGTTGCGTTGGCTATTGAGAGTCGATCGATAGTCGAAGTCGCGCTATCGATAGGTTTTTCGATTGTGGCCATCGGATTATGAGCAGATGACATTAAAGTCTATAGGAGAGCAACAACACCTTCATTATTTACACCCAAACAAGGCTGGAGAAGCTGAAATTTCAAATCACAAACAGTCAAAGGGATAGTTGTGCTTACTTCTTAGGCAACACCACTTAGGTTATAAAAGTCACAGAAAATAAAGTCACAGACCTTCACTATCCCTGGTCTTGTACCACAGCCGCAGACCCTTAAAACCTGCATCACACCACAAATTGAAAAGTGCCAGAGGCAGTATGATTTGAACCTTCTCTTACTTGATACGGACATTGAATATCCCTGTCCTGGGCTCACAGCCAGTGAGCACCAAACCTGCTGTACCCCCCACATTTAAAAGTGCGGAAAAAAAAAGGAGTCTTTCAACACCTCATTTTAGTTTCACTGACAGTGACTATAACTGTGCTGGGCAACTGCTTGAGACCCAAAACTGCATTAGCCCCTAATTTAAAAAGTGCCGGAAAAAAAAGGAGTCTTTCAACCACCATTTTAGTTGAACTGGACCATTGACTATACTGTCCTGGGCCCCCACAGCATGACCCAGGGCAGCGCGTTTACAGATGCTGGTGGGTGAGGAGCCAGGGGGGGGGGGGGGGCCTTAGGCGGTCCGTCATCTATTATCCGCAGGTTAAATGCTCCGTTTGGCGCCAGCAACGAAAAACTGTCGTTGCTTGAAGCAGAGTGCGGGAAGCGGAAGTGTGTAGGAAATTCCAGCTTCCTCAGTACACAGTCAATACTGGGAAGCGCTTGTCCCTCGTATGAGTGTGGACCAATTGAGCTTCACTTGGAAATACTGGTGGTTAACGCTCTGTTAACCCAGGTGCCTTTATCTTGGCATCTTTTTCTCATTTTACTCAAGGGTGGAGGAAATGAGTCTCTAGTACTTTGTTCTTGTCTGTGCTTCCATACTCCATGTCCTCTGAATAAACCTCATCTGGTCAAGTTTTCCAGGTACCTCCTTGTATATTCAGAGGAATTTTTTCAAGCTATTTGTCCATGCAAGTTTTTTTGTACTTTAATTCTAGAAAACACATTTTTAAATTAGGATGGTATCGCACCATGTCTTTGTTTCTCTTTTTTATTGGTATTAATTGGGTTGTATCAATAAGGGATTGATAGCTATGTTAAAGATATTGCAAATAAAGTCATTTTGCAATATGTGTCCATTAACAGTGTCCTACCTATTTCCTGTTTCTCACAGCACCATCACTTGAGCCACTCTTGGACAATTGTGAAGAACAAATGTGTTGTTAGAAACACATTTTTTTAGAATTAGGACTGTAGTAATAGCTGCATGTCACAGCCAAAATGGCCCAAAAATTCAAATCATGACCCTTGAGCCACTTTGGACAATTGTGAAGAACCAATGTCTGTTAGAAACAACATTTTTTAGATTAGGACTGTAGGTAGTATAGCTGATGGCCTGCAAAATGCCCCCAAAAAATTCAAGTGCATGACCTTGAGCCACTTTGGACAATTGTGAAGAACAAATTGTTGTTAGACACAACATTTTTTAGGATAGGACCTCTAGTTATAGCTGCATGTACAGCAAAATGCCCCCAAAATTCAGAAAGGCATGACCCTTGAGCCTCTTTGGACAATTGTGATAGAAAATAATGTCCTTGTTTAGAAACAAATTTTTATAGAAATTGGGGACCTGTAGTATAGCTGCATGTCACAGCAAAATGCACCCAAAATATTCAAAGCATAGCTCCCTTGAGCCACTTCCGGTCATTTGTGAAGAACAAATGTCTGTTAGAAACTAACATTTTTTAGAATAGGACCTGTAGTTACGCTGCATGTCTACGCAAAATGCCCCAAAAATTCAAGCATGACCCTTGAGCCACTTTGGACCAATGTGAAGAAGAAAATGTCCTGTTAGAAACAAAATTTTTTTTAGAATACGGACATTAATATTAGTCGGCATGTCCAGCAAAATGCCCCCAAAAATTCAAAGCATGTCCCAGTTGAGCCACTGTTTGACAATTGTGAAGAAAATAATGTTATTAAGAAATTAAACATTTTTGAATAAGGACCTGTTAGTATTGCTGCATTCAAAGCAAAATGCCCCCAAAAATTTCAAAGCTATGGCCCTTGAGCCACTTTGGTCATTTGTTGAGAACAAATGTATGTTAGAAACTACATATTTTTTGTATAATAGGAACCTGTAGTATTGCTGCATTTCTATCTCAAATTGGTCCCAAAAAATTATACAATATGACTTCTCAGCCACTTTAAAAATTTGTTGAGGGGAGATATGCCACTTTAGAAGCCAAATGTTCTGTTACATTAGGTATCCCATAATATATAGCGGTATCCTCACAGACCACACCAAGTGACACTAAAAAAACTATTACAATGCGATAATTCTAAAGATAAAGGTGAGTAATTGGAATACGTGTTGTCTTGAAACCTTGCTGTCTTTTACAGTCTCCTCACAGCAAAACAAAACCAGCAAAATGATAACTGTTGGGAAAAGAGAATAATAATTGCAGTAAGAAATGATCATTTTAATAAAAGTTTTTCAAGTGGACCATTTCTGTTGAAAGGAAATGTGAAGTATTAGACCAGGCAACTAATACCGGTTGACTCCGGCAATTGGAAGGCCATAAATATCAGATATCCAAGCCTGATTCATCTTGATGAAATTCAAACGATCCTGCACATTTTTGTGGAGATGCCGGATGCGTGTGTCATGTAATGACTCCTCAGCTGTGCTGAAGGTCAACCGCTCTGATATGACGCTGGCTGCTGGGCCAGGGACTAACAACATCTATGGCGTGATGAGCCAGCTTGGGCCATTCGTCCTTTTGGATACAAGTAAGTCTTTGGGTCCGTGAACACATGCAAAAAAAAAAATCGGTAGTTGAGACGCAGATAGTCGTGCACCATGATCTTAAGCTGATGATCTCTGTGTGTTGGATGTGGTGGCCCTGCTATTGATGCGTTGGTGAGGTGAGATAAACAAAGATTGCCAGAGTCAAAATAAGGCTTCTGCCACCTTTGCTGCTGCTGCCGCTATGCATTACTTGGCACTCTACTGCTGTCACGTCAGCTGTTGTTTGTTTCCACCGTGGGACATTTGGGGACCGTGATTGAAGCAGATGCAACAGATGTTCCAGTGATTCTAACCCCGATCAGCAAGGTCTCCATTTCCTGCATTTTACTCTCTATCTGGGGTGGGTGGAAGGATAAGTGCCTGAGTTTTGTTTGTTACGGGGTGAGGATCCAGGAGGGTGGCACCCAGTACTGTTTGGTCATTTTGATGGCTTATGCGAGGATAATGTTGGAGGAAATGGAGCATCCAAGTACTCATGGGAGAGATGGAAGCCTTGATTTTCCCAAAGCCTCTGGGGTCGAAGGGGCACTTAGCAAACTGATCTTCATACATTTACCTCCTCCGCCTCAAATTTCGCGCCACCTCTTTTCAAGGCTGGGACGTCTGGGGACATTCGGTGTTAGGATTCCTCCACCTTCACTCCTCCTCCTAGCTCCTCCTCCGCGTGCCTCCGGACAGCTCAACAAGCCCTGCTGACTTGCCTGAATGTATGCACCCTGAGAGCTGATGTGTCGCCACATTGCACTAGCTCTGGACCCGAACCACTGCACTAATGAAGAACGATGAATGTGTGAAACATGTACGGGCCTTTGTGGTAAAAATTTTTGACGGAGATGAGAGAAAGGCTCCGTGTCCGCATCTGTGTCCGTTCTCTCCTCCGTCGCTGCGGGACCTGTTGTTTTCAGAGTGTCCAACGATCGTTCCAGAATAAGCTCACACTATGGCTCATGCTGGACAAGGGCATTGTCCGCTCTGACATTTTGGTGGCTTCTTCAAAACTGGCAACAAGGATTGTCAGAGCTCTTTCACCTGCCTACTCTCGGTGGTTCAAAACCCCAGGTCGTACCGCTGCTTGTCAGCATGTGTCACTTAGTACTGCTGGTAATGGCATTGCGTTGCTGCATAATCGCTGGATTATGTGGAGGGGTGGAATTACCAGGTGTTGCCACGTCAACAATGAGACGGGTGACGGAAGGCGAGCTGACGCAGCCAACGCAGATCTGGCGGACGAAGCAGGGGAAGCGAACGCGGAAGGGCGAACTCAGACTCGAGCCCTCTTCAGCAGGCAAGTCCAGCACTGGGTAGCTTTAGACTAAATTTACTGGACGACAAGGTTCTTGAAATGTGCCAGGCATAGGATGGGCTCCAGCATACGTTAAGGGAGGCGCAGCAGATTTCGCCGTTATCGCACACCACCTTGCGTGGCACAAGGTTCTGTACCCAGACAGCGCTCGGGTTCGTTGCTTAGAGCCGCCACAGCTCTGTACCTGTTGTGTGGACGGTCTCCAAGGCAGATTAAATTTCAATCACGGCTGGTGTCTCTGGGACGTGATGCCACCAGAGGACCTTGGGGGAAAGAGCCCTGACAGACCATTCACTAAGCGGGTTTTGAAGAGCGTGGCGCCGAGCTGTGGAGCCCCGGTCACCCCGAGACATCCACCCAGCTCACCTGTGGAGCTGTTCACAGAGATATAGCGGCCTGGCCGTGCTTAATAGTCATGTGTCGGTGGTGAGATGGACTTTTCCGGACCACTAGTATGCAGACAACGCGCTTGATATTTTAGATGAACACGTTGGCTGGCCAGGGCAGGGTCGGCTTTTCTGGCATAAGAAAATGCCTGCTCGGGCATCTGGTATTGGGGGCCAGGCGTATGGCCATGACGGGGCGGGGAAACCCATCTGTGTCACCAGCGGAAAGGGCAACATTTCAAGGCCAACATCCTGGCAATGCCGACATTCAGGCTTTTGGCTTTGGGATGGTTTGGTTTAAAAGTTTGTTTTCTTCTGCTCCCAAACCTGGAGACAGAAGGCTGGCTGCTTATGACTGGCCGCTGTAACGGTCATTGCAGGTCGTTCAAACTGGCGGAAGGTGAAGGGGTAGGATGGGGTCTTGGTGGTGCTGGTGGTACTCGGGGAGGTGGGAGGCTGTGAAGCGAGAGGTGATCTCTCTGATATGACTCTGGAGAGACATGGCAGTGAGGAGACGTTGGTGGTGGCGCGAGGTGGAGGGGAGGAGGCGGAGGACGAGGGTGTGACAGTGGTTTCGGAGGCCCGGCGTCGGTCTGACCTTTTTTGGCAAGTGTTTCCCTCCATTTCAACTCATGCATTCGCTGCTTGTGTCTAAATACTTGTTGGTGGTGGATTAACCATTAAGGTTCTTGCTCTCTACTCTATGCGTTTACGGCAAGGCGGCTGATGACATCGCGTGGGTGAATCAGAGCTTTGCTCAAAGAAGGCCCAGCTTGAGAGGTCCAGGACCTTTTTGACGGCGATTAAGCGCGGAGGAGCGGGGTTTGCGCTGACCGTGGCTGGCGGAATCTTATCA
>JAODAL010015388.1:0-17500 GCA_025379985.1 Phyllomedusa bahiana | reverse complement strand
CACAGGTGTTGGTTCCTGCAGGGATTTGAACCTAGGACCCTTGTGTCTGGAGCCAAAAACTTTACCTCAGAGCTACAGTGTAGCTACATCCATAAACAAATCTTTATTTGACTACAGAGAGGAAAGGCCTGGTAATGTCATCCTGCTGGGTCACATGATCTGCAATTCAAACAAATCACACACGCCCCCTTCTGAGCACACAGAGCTGAAGAGCTGGAAGCAGGAGGTATGAAATATGATCGTGGCAAAACCCCATTAAGGGAGTGTCAGTTGTCCTCCAGCATCTCTTTTCTACAAGTCCCATAATGCATTACAGTCACAATCTAGGGCTTCCCTGCACCAATCCCCTAATCATCCTAGCACTGTTCATCCCTGCCCTGTGCACTCTTACATCATCATTCTCAGACATGTACACCTCATGTATGCTCCAGTTCACTTCTTGGTTGCCTGCAGCAGGATGTGTATAGAACAGTGCACCAATCAGTTTATGACATGGCAAAAAACAATTATTTCCTTCTCCTATGATATAGTTAATACATATACAAATATATAATTTGGTTTATATATTTCTTTGTATGTGTTGTACATCCTCCACAGCAGGTACACAGCTATCCCATTATTCTAACTCTAAATGTTGTGGGGAGTGTGGCATCACCCAGATTTCCTGTACACTGGATAGCCTATCTGGCATCCAAGAAAGGTGGCTGATGTCACATCCCTTGCAGCAATCAGTTTTTGATCATGGGAAAGCTGTGTGCCAGTTGTAGGGGATGTGACATCATCCCTGCATCAAGTGATGTCAGGGCAGCGTCTCATAATGTTTTACCCTGGCGCAACTACTATATAAAGAGCAGTAGACAGACTTTTATTCTGACTGCTGCTGGATCATCTCAGGGGTGCACGTTCAGCCAATCAAAGTGCAATTTTCTAACCAGGTGAAAAGGTCTATTTAGGTTTATTTAAATACAGTGCACAATAATGAAGACACCTTCGGTGACATGTATGAAGGGGGCTCCATACACTTACAACTTGGGGTCTGTTAAGCACCAATATCCAAACTGAAGTCGAGGATCCTGTGAGTGAAATATAACAAGAAACAGTTGCTTTTTAATGGATGGTTTTCCATTCGTGGGGTTCTCTGATTCAGCAAACCCCTATTTTCAGACACTTTATTATAAGTTCATAGAGGGATGTCCTCTGTTATGGATGCTCATCTGTGTGGTAGAGTGTAGGGTGTTTATATAGAGTAGCTCTCACTCTGGAGGACCTGTCCTGTTCTGCCTTACACAGACAACCCATTAATTTGAATGGGCACTGAGTAATGTCTATTTCCTCCTGTGGTGGTGCTGCATGGAAATTGTAGACCTCTCCACAAATTACAGCTAATTACTTAGGGTCCAAGTGGAGGAGGGTACACTTTGTGATCAAACTATTGTCAAAACATCCTTCTAACAAGTAGGCACTGTCAAAAATAGAGAACCCTTTTAAGGCTATTAATGGCATATCCACAGGATACCAGTCCAATTATTATTATTATTTATTTTATAGCACCATTGATTCCAGGGCGCTGTACATTCAGGGGGTTACATACATAATGTAAGTCAAACATTTACAATAGTGACAATCTGTGACTAACAACAGGTACAGAGTGAGAGAGAACACTGCCCGCGAAGGCTTACAATTTACACAGAAGGTGGAAAGAGACACGAGGTGTGGGGCAGACATGTTTGTGGAGGGTGTAGTGATGGTGGAGTTATTCTAGGTTGTAGGCAATCCTAAAAAGATGGCTTTTCAGGTTGCTTTTGAAGCTGGTGAAAGTTGGGGAGAGTCTGATGTGTTGGTGCAGTGAGTTCCAGAGTATGGGGGAAGCACGAGAGAAATCTTGGAGCCGGTTGTGTGAGGAGCTGATAAGGGGAGAGCAGAGGAGAAGGTCCTGTGAGGAGCGGAGGTTGCGTGAGGGGAGGTATCTGGAGATTAAAGCGGAGATATAAGGAGGAGAGAGGTTATGGAGAGCCGTGTAGGTCATGGTTAGCAACTTGAACTGGATTCGCTGGGCAATGGATAGCCAGTGAAGGGTTTGGCAGAGGGGAGAGGCAGAGGAGTAGCGAGGAGAGAGGGGAATAAGACGGGCAGCAGAGTTGAGGATGGTTTGAAGGGGAGAAAGAGTGTTAGATGGGAGGCCATAGAGAAGGATGTTGCAGTAGTCTAGGCGTGAGATGACGAGGGCATGGACCAGCAATTTTGTAGTGACAGGGTTAAGGAATGAGCGGATTTGTGAAATATTTTTCAGGTGGAGGCGGCAGGCAGAGGTGAGCGTTTGGATGTGGGGTTTGAAGGACAAAGTGGAGTCAAATTTTATCCCGAGGCAGCGGACTTGCGGGACCGGTGAGAGTGTAGAGTGTAAGGGACCCAGGAGTGACCCCTGAGGGACACCAACAGACAGCGGGCGAGAGGAGGAGGTGGTGCGAGAGTGAGAGACACTGAATGTCCGATTAGTGAGGTATGAGGAGATGCAGGAAAGGGCCGAGTCCGTGATGCTGAGGGATGAGAGGATTTATAGTAGGATCTTTGGGATCTACATCTTTCCTGAGAACAGGGGTTCCTAAACTCTTCTGTCCTTGCTGGTACGGTGGTACTGCAAAGCGCCAAGGTGTTCTGAGTAGAGCCGTGGTCACAAAGTTGCTTTTTTCATAGGTTTAGGAACCAAACGTGTGATCACATTCACTGGGGCCCTAGAGTGATGTGTGACCATATTGCACACTACCAGGACCAGCTCTAACTGGGTGCACCAGTCATTTACTGTTTTGTTCACAAGTTGTTGAGTTACATAGTTCCTATTTGTAGTGATATCTACGTGGCTAGTAACAAACCCAGAAGTGTCAGCTAATAGTTGTTTATCATGTTTTAATTAGGTTGGTTTGATAGAAATATGAGATAGCACAGGAGATCCAATATTTTCATATATTAATCACTGTGTTACGATGGCGAGACCAGATTTTATGGTAATAAAATGCTAATCTGTCATGATTTGAATAACACATTTGGTATAATGAGAAGCAATACCGCAGCTGAAGTGTTCAAATGCAAAGCAGATAAACTAGGTACATACTGCAAACATTAAAATAACAAACTACCTATAGCTAAAGTACAACCAGTATGATCACAAAACCATTTGCACAATATACAATACCTCATGTATGTATTCTGCATTATGACACCCAAGATTCCTATTGATTTGTATTATAGAGCCATAGACATGCCATGTGTCAACATACTATACCTCCATACAGCACTGTATACTGCATGTGCCACCATATTATAGCGCCATACAGCACTATGTACTCCATGCACTACCTTATTATTCCTTCATACAGCACTGTATACTCCATGTGTCACCATATTATACCTTCATACAGCTCTATATCTTCCATGTACTACTATATAATTCCTACATTATTCCTCCATACAGTACTGTATACTTTGTGTGCTAGCATATTAGACCTCCATACAGCACTGTATATTTTATGTGCCACAATATTATATCTCCATACAAAACTGTATACTTCATGTGTCACAATATTATACCTCCATACACCACTGTATTTACACCTGCCTTGAAGGCACACACAGGTAACCAAGGCTACATAACAGTCTAAAGATGCTATATAATGGATCCATACAACATGACAGATGCATATCTGTAGAAGGCGCAAAGGTTTCTGGAGTTTGATTGGGCCAAACAGTCCTTTTATCACATTTAAGTAGACACCAGTATTATAAATAACTGTGGTGTGTGGAGGAACATGTTTTAGATTTTGCATTTGGGAATAAGACCTCCAGGTAACACCTCTGTAACAGGACCTGCAATACAGCTAGGACTCGTATCCAAAAATATATTAAAGTAGCAGGCATGTTTGTGAAAAAAAGACTAAGGGAACAATTTTGAGTAATTACCCTGAAATTAACAAGAGAAAATTAACCATTATAAAATACTCTACACCCTTAGAGAAGTAAAAGCCTATGTATACACTGATTCACATTACATATAGAACAACTAAGATAAGAGATAAGCCTGGCGTGACATGTTTATAGCATTGGATATAATATTATATCTAAAAAAAAACTGGAAATCTTAGAAAATATCTGTACCCACAAACACTTACAAATTGCCCCTAGTTTTAAAATGTTTTAATATATTTTTTAAAATTATAATTTTTAATGTTTTTAAAATTATACTATGTGGTTAGCCAATAATCCATGGGTTTGCTTTACAAATGCACTGTGTTCTGTATTTTAATAAAAAAAAGTATACCCCAAAAACTACACAGATTTCTTTAAGGACCTGTTCATCTTTATTAGATTCTCATAATTGTAAAACTGTGAACAAAAGTGAATATGAACATCCGCTTTTATACAAGGTGATACCTGGTTCGTCTATAGATGTTGCCATCTAGAAAATATATGGACATAGCTCACAGTATCACATAAAAAGCTACTTAACCTGTAGGTAAATCTAATGTATTGATGGTATAAAAAACAATAAATAAGAATTAGTGCAAAGCACCTTGCTGAATGCCAAAACAGCTATTCAGCAAAGTCATTAAATACCAGATTACCTACCACAGTTTTAAAGGGTTGTCCAGTTTTTTTTTTCTTTTTTATTTAGTATACAGCTATCCTATGAAAATAAAAATATACATATATACTCTGCTCTCCTCTTTCCTCGGATCCAGTACTTTGCTGCCTCGCTCTCTGGCAGTCTTCTGTTTTCTTCCGGCCTTGAATCCAATGGAATATCACTGATGCAGCAGCTGATTGGCTGCACAGGTCATATGCCATAGGCTGACATCACCATTTAGAATTCTTATGCCAATGGCATGGGACCTCTACAGCCATTCAGTAGCTGCACTGGTGATGTTGGAATTAAGATCGAAAGAAAACGGAGGAATGGTGGGGAGGGAGGATGGTGCAGCGCTGGATCCAAGGTGAGAAGAGGGGGGAGTATAAGCTCTTTTTTTACTTTAAATGTACAGGACCTAGTAGAAAGACAAAAGGTGCATGTGGGAATGGAATTGCAACCTGTTACACAAGAATATTATAAATCCACAGCACACTCAAGGTAAATATGCTTCAAAAGTGTATTTTCAACTTAAGGTGTTTTACATGTATATGGTACAATGCATTCCTTACAGTAAAAGAGTAATACATTTTTGGAACCATGACATGTGATCCTTCTTATTGTTTGATGTTTCGGTCGACAGTGTGACCTTATTCATACAGATCACAGTGGTTTTCAAGATATATATGTAGAAGTATGGAAAAAGATAAATGATGTAGATCCAGGGTGGGCAATTCATTTTCGCATGGATCTGCATGAGAAAGGGGGATGGTTTTAGAGGGCCGGACTAATTTAAAAAAAACAAAAAAAAAACATAGGGTGAATGGGGAAAAATTAATTTATTCATTCATTCATTTATTTTTGTGGAATACTTTACTCTGTAATATCCCTCAAGTATAAGGCCCCAAAGGTAGGTATATAGACTTTCCCCACCAAAGGCAGGTATATAGATACATCCATCAATAACGCAGGTATATAGATACATCCCCCAGTAAGGCAGGTATATGCAGTTCCCCTCAGTAAGGTAGGTATATAGATACATCCCCTAGTAAGTCAGGTATATATAGTGCCCCCCAGTAAGGCAGGTATGTAAAGCTCCCCTCCGTAAGGCAGGTAAATAGATATATCCCCCAGTAAGTCAGTTATATATATCGACCCTCAGTAAGGCAGGTATATAAAACTCCCCTCACTAAGGCAGGTATATTCAGCTCCCTTCAGTAAGGCAGGTATATAGATACATCCCCCAGTAAGGCAGGTATATATAGCATCCCTCAGTAAGGCAGGTATGTAAAGCTCCCCTCAGTAAGGCAGGTATATAGATACATCCCCCAGTAAGGCAGGTATATATAGTGCCCCTCAGTAAGGTAGGTATATAAAGCTCCCCTCCATAAGACAGGTATATAGATATATCCCCCAGTAAGGCAGGTATATATAGCGCCCCTCAGTAAGGCAGGTATATTCAGATCCCTTAAGTAAGGCAGGTATATAGATACATTCTACAGTAAGGCAGGTATATAAAGCTCCCCTCAGTAACTCAGGTCTATAAAGCTCCCTTCAGAAAGGAAGATATATAGATACATCCCTCAATAAGGCAGGTAAATAGATACATCCCACAGTAAGGTAGGTATATAAAGCTCCCCTCAGTAACTCAGGTATATAAAGCTCCCCTCAGTAAGGCAGGTATATAGATGTATGTCCACTCCGGCAGGCAGGCATATAGATATATGTTCCCTCAATAAGGCAAGTATCTATGTCCCCTCCGGCAGACAGGTATATAGTTATATGTTCCCTCAATAAGGCAAGTATATATGTCCTCTCAGTCAGGCAGGTATATAGATATATGTTCCCTCAATAAGGCAAGTATATATGTCCTCTCAGTCAGGCAGGTATATAGATATAGGTTCCCTCAGGCAGGCAGGTATATAGATATATGTCCCCTCAGTAAGGCAGGTTTATAGATATGTGTCCCATCAGGAAGGTATATAGATATAGATCCCCTCAGGCAGGTAATAGAAATTAAAAATAGCAACACTAATACTTACCTTACCTGCTTCCCAGCCTGACACTGGCGGCATGACGCCATCATGCCACCAGCCGCTCTCTTCCAGCAGCTCCTTGTGTGCGGCCAAGGAGAGTCAGTGGCATGATGAGCTCACTTCATCGCGCCGCTGCCGAATTAACAAATAGCGGGTATAATAGTAGTAGTGCTGATTGCCCGCGGCAGCCTCTCAGCACTACCCGGCCGCAGCGGACCTGCAGCGCTATTATTAGTAGATCTGGGCATCGTACGACATGGGCCGCATCCGGCATCCGCAGCCGTACAATGCCCAGGTCTGATGTAGATGGCATGGATAAGTGACAAGCGCAATGGGAGCCAGGTCTAGTAGTATAATGAAAATAGACGGTATTTAGGAAAAGCATGGAATGCACTGTGGTAAGCAGAAGATGAGTATGGATGTACTGGCAGTGTGAAGACTCCTCTTTAATGCTCCCTACAGAGGCTGGATCTCTGCTAGGAGAGTCAGTAACTGCTTCGTAGGTGTATCATCTGGCAAAAACTGTACCCTACTCATAACTGATGAGGAACAAAAACTCAGAAACAGTGTCTAATCGAGACTCTGCTTTGGTTGATATCCTAAATAATTTCTTAAAGGGATTTTGCCCTCTCAGAGATTTATGACATCAATAGAATTGTCACAGGGGTCGCGGGCGCCGCTGCCCCCGCAGCCGGTCCCCTCCCCGCAGGGGGCTCGGTGCGGGCATCACGGCCACCCGCGACCACCCCCGTGCCCGCGGTCCCGGCGTCAGCTCCCCTTCCTGGCCCTGCTCCCGGGGAACGCCGCTCCCGTCCGTGCTGGCCGTCGGGCTCGTGCCGTTCCTTAGCGGCCGCGCGCGACACTTGGTTTAGATTTAAAGGGCCAGTGTCCCTTTTTTAATTGGTTTATTGCCGGAGTTGGTTCTATTTATGGGTTAACGCCCCCAGCACTCGCTGCCAGATTGTTGGTGTGTCGTCTAGTGAGTTGGAGTGTCTCTATTGTCCGTATTGATTACCGTGTACCAGTCCGTTCCGCTACGTTTCCTGACCTTGCCTGTTTGCCGCCTGCCCTGACCGTCTGCCTGTATCTGACTACGAACCTCCGCCGCCTGCCCTGACCTTCTGCCTGTCCCCGACTACGCCTTTGGATTCCGATTCTGTACCACGCTGTACCCCGCCCGCCACCGCAAGCCAGTCAGGGGTAACGACCTGGTAGCCTCACGCCGCAGCAAGTCCATCCCGCTTTGCGGCGGGCTCTGGTGAATACCGGGGGCTACTTAGACTCCGTTCCCTGGCGTGGCTTAGCTACCATCGCTTGCGGTGGCCCAGCGGATCTACCGAATCGTCACAAGAATAAATAAATGTATAGAGAAGGTCGGCATGCCAGGTTAGTGAGTTCATTGATAATTCAATCTTCCAAGTCTTTAAAAAATTAAGGTCCACTGTGTCTTATTGTATAAACTGCTACATTTCGGGTATGCACATTTTTCAAGCTTCAATGTCTGGTAGAAGGGGAGGAAAAAACAAAGCCTGGCTATATTTGTCCTACAGAAAGCGGTTACAGAGTGTTGCCAGTATAATTACAGATGCAGGTGTATACATGGAGGTGTATACATGTGATGGAGTACACAGTGAACATTCATCAATATATACTCCTGTGTAAACGAAAAGATTGAAATAGTGAATTACTACTGAACTCGCTAATCTGTTGTGCCGACCTTAACTATAAACTTATTTACCTGAACCTGATGGAAGTTGAGGTACACCATCTTTTGTGTGCACCCAAACACACCCTTTAAACTTAGAATGCCACCCATACAGCCATTACCCTACAATAATATTGCTAGCATATACCATAAATCTCTAATATATGAAGTCCCTACCTGTATGACCCACATTTATCTCAGGAAGGGGACCCCAAAAGTTTCCAAACAGAACAGAGAGTCGGTTGAGCAAATCTCACCATTCTGTTCTATGAAAGTTCTGAGTACATGTCTTTAGTGTCTAGGATAGGAATACTCCTCGAAGCCCTTAACGATCGCCCACTATCTTGCAAAATGTGTACAAAAATATAAACAAAATAAATAATAAAATAAATATTTAATAAAAAAGATATTTTGCATTACACAAACCAATCCTACAAATATTAGGTATCTACACAGCTGTAATAACCTATAGAATTAATGTATCAGGTTATTTAGTGTGAAATGTGAATCGTGCAAAAAAAAAAAAAAACAAATGCAGAAAAACACTTTTATTATGTTCAGGCTGCAAAAAATGTAAAAAATATCTGCAGTAATTTATATGTAAACTTAATCTATGCCCCCCAAAAATACAACTTCTCCCGCATAAAACAAGTCCTCATACAACTGCATCACTTACAAAAAAAAAATTACGACTGTAAGAAAAGGAGGCAAAAACTATAACATACAGCTAGTCATTAAATAGATTTTCTGACTAAAATCTTTCACGGGGCTTTTTGGGGGCCTGGCTTATTTTAAAATTCCAGGAGGGGTTTTCTGTTTTCCATTAGGCGTGTTTTCTCTCACTGTGCCCTTCTTCCGCCCCCTCCTGTTCCTGTTCCCCCCCCAGCCCTTTTCATTTTGTGGGGAAAAAGGGTAGGGGAGTGGATATAACAGCTTTCCGGGACCCCCTGAAATGGTCGGGTTCCCTCATGCCTGGAGGTGTGTGGGGGTAACCTCCCCCCCAGGCTCCACAAGCCCCTTTGGTAAACCCAAAAATTTCTGATTGTTGAAAACCCGTTAAAAATTAAGCCCTGGGAATTTTAAAAGGGAAAAATGCTTTAAAAGGGGGGTTGTATCGTTTTTCCCGTTCGGCTGTTCTCTTGAAGCTTGATGCTCTCATTTCCCCTAAAAACCCTGGGGCGTTTTTCCCCTCCCAGCTGGGTGTTTTTTAAACTAAAGGGCCCGATGAAATCACCCCCTCTTCACTGTTCATGCTGGCCCCAGTGTGTCCCCCTTACATTTTCAGGTCCTCCCCCTAGGGCAGTTTAATTTTGTAAAAAGGCTTTTTTCTTTCCCCACACCCCTGCATTCGTCAAAACAGTCTTTATGAACTCAGCACTGTTTCTCTCCAGCTGGGGGTTTGCTACGGTTGAATCCATCCAGAGTACAGATCCATCTCCCTTCTTTTGTTTCATAAGGAAATTGACCCCAAAAATTTGTTTTTTTTGATTGTAGCAGAAAGCTAAGTGTCAATGGGGGGAGCATTTAAAGCTGCTATAGAGTAAATTTTTTGGCGGCCCCTTAATGAAAGGGCTTTAAAGGCACCTGGCAAAATTCTGCTTTTTTCTGATTTTGGGGGACAATGCATTTTTAAAATTGAGGAGGCAGCTAATGTGGGAAAAGTGAAATTTTTGTTGGCCCCTAATTTGGTGAGAGGCAGGAATGAAAAGCTCCATAAATTTACGGCTGTCCGGGGGGGAGGGGGGGGGCCCAAACAGAATGAAATTTTTTAAAGACCCTCAGCAAATTGAAATGAAAAAGGAGGTGGGTTTTGGACTACCCACCCAGCATGGGGGGAAGTTTTTTTTACAGAAAACGAGATAAGGAAAAATGGGGAAAAAAAAGACATTTTTGGGTAATGAAAATCAATTTGAAAAAGTTCTTTGTTTTCACTGTCCCCTTATTTGAAGCCCATTTAATAAAAAATGTTTAAAACCCTTTTTAAAATTCCAAAACCTGATGAGACCGGGAAAAGGCACAGGGACTTTTTGATTTCCGGGAAAGTTTTAAAAAATGTGAGAAATTAAATTCTTCTCCCCCCCTTTTTTTCAGGGAAAGGGGTAGGGGGGGAGCAGAGTGTATAAGGATTTTTTTATGGGTGGGGGGGAGCGAGTTTTATGGGGGTTTTTGTGTTTTTTTGGGTGGGGAAAAGCAGAGGTTTTATATGTGTGTTTTTTGGGGGGTGGGGGGAGCAGGGTTATAAAAGGGTTGTTTTTATTTGAAGGGGAGGGGAGAGTGAAAAAGGGTATGTTTTTTTTGGTTGGGGGGACCCAGAGGTGGTAAAAAGGGGAGTGTTATATGGGTGAGGAGAGAAGAGTGTAAAAGGGGGTGTGTTATATGGGTGGGGGAAAAGTCTATAAGGGTTGATAAAAAGGAAAGGAAGGAGCAGAGTTTTAAAAGGGTGTTTTTAAAGGGGGTGAAGGGGGCATAGTGTAAAAAAAAATTTTTTTTATATGGGTGGAGGGAGCAGAGTATATAAGCATGTGCTATATGGGTGGGGGGAGCAGAGTGTAGGAGGGTGTGTTATATGGGTGGGAGGAACAGAGTCTATAAGAGTGTGTTATATGGTTGAAAGGAGCAGAGTGTAAAAGGGTGTTTTAATATAGGGGGGGGGACCCGGAGTGTAAAAGGGTGTTTTTTATGGAGGGAAAAAGAGAAGTTTTGTATAGGGTGTTTTATGGGTGGAGGAACGGGATTTTTTAAAAGGGGGAGTGGGGTTATATGGGTGGGGTGAGCAGGGTGTATATGGGTGTATATGGGAATTTTTTTCTGGGCGTAACGAGACTTGGCAATTGCCCAGATTATTAAAATTGGACCCTTGCTTTTTTGAGGGGAAAGCAAGGAAGGCAGGGACCCTGTTTACAGTTTCCAAAGGGGGATGAGCACAGGGGGGGAAAAGGGAAACAGTTTAATCACAGAAACAGGGGTTTTAAAAAATGCGATACCCAATCACAGCCGGGGGCAGGGCCCCTCCCCCCAAAAAGGCTGCAAAAAAATAGCCCTTGAAACACAGAGATTAGGTAAAGCTGTATATTTAAATGTTTTTGGAAATTTATAAATTTAATTGCAAAATTTGTTTTTTTTACTTTCCCCTTCATTAAATTTTGAGGGTTTTATAGTGGGAAAAAAACCCCTTTTAAAAGGCTTTTTTCAGGCCTGGTTTTTTTATGGAGTTAAGGCCTATAATGGGTCATTTTTTGGGGCTTATAGGGGCAGGCCCTATAGGTGGAATAAAGGGGACAAATTTTTTTTTCTGAAAGAGATATATTTTGCACACTTTTCCCAGACAGCATCTCCTAGAAGAATCATTAAACCTATCTTATATTCACAAGAAAAATTTCAATACAAAGGCCCCAATGTCGAAAATGTAAAATCATCTCTTGGTATTTCCTTCTATGTAAAGCAGTCAAATCAATGCCAGATTGTAGTCTAAGATCAAAGACTTTACCAAAGAGATCTTAGGCTCTTTTCACATGTACAGATTTCCTCTTTCTTGATAGGAAGAGTAGTGGTGCATGTTGTGTTATTTTTGTATTGAACTAATGTCCACCCTGGCGGAAACTATTATAAATCAATGGGTTCTTACAGCCACCACCAGTGTCTATCCTGCAGAGGATCCGGCGCCGGGTCTTGGTCTACACTGAACAAACATAGCGAGTAGTATAATGTTGTACCGTGTTAGCCATAGAAAGTAGTAGAAGAGTGAAGAAATCAGGAGATACCTTTTTCAGGCTAACTGAGTATATTTGATGGTGAGCTTTCGAGAGTACTAGCTCCCTTCATCATGTCTGAAGAAGGGAGCTAGTATTCTCGAAAGCTCACCATCAAATATACTCAGTTAGCCTGAAAAAGGTATCGCCTGATTTCTTCACTATTCTGAACAAACATAAACAGAGTCTTAGTGCAAGAATCTAATCTGGACTCCCTTTGAATTAACACTTTTATGATGCATCAGTCGTGCATGCCTCACCAGAAAAAAGGGATTCAGCTGGAAGTCCTCGTGGTCACCTTTGGTCATTTTCCAGTTGTGGAAACCCACATCATTTTCTTGCTTTGTCAGAAATCCACTTTAAGTTATTCCTTCTGATCAAAATATTGTTCACAGTGATGTCTTCACTTTTCCAGTTTCCTGACACTAATATTTGTTGAATCAAATGTATGACAGTTGCAGATAGCCTAAGAAAATCATGCTCAATTAGCTTCTGACAGACATACAACTTGCCAAGTTTTGACAGACTAAAAATTAGAGTTAGCTGGGAAGGAGTTACATGAAATGCCAGAGTCACTAGTGTGAAGAAAAGATCAGCTGCAGCTTATTTCCAAGTGATCATGACAAGTAGCTGATACATAGCTTAAAGGGAATGTATCGCTTCATCAGTTCAGGCTGTTTTCTTGAAGCTTGATTCTCTCATTTCCTGAAATCCAGGGGCGTTTCTTCCCCTCCCAGCTGGGTGTTTCTTAACTGAAGGGGGATGACATCATCCCCCCTTCACTTTTCATGCTCGCTCCCGAGTCAGTGTGCTCTTCCCCCTCCCTTCTCTTTCTGAGTCCATATGTCACTGTGGCCTCACCCTATGCAGTCGTATTGTGTAGGAGCTGTTTACATACCACATGCCTGCATTCAGTCTAGACAGCCTTCTATGAATTCAGAGCACTGATCTCCTTTCACAGCTGGAGGTTTGTTACAGTTGAATCCAGTCTTCTATGAAGTCATGCTGAGCAGCACAGATCTCACTGCTATGTTTACACGCAGGAACATTTAGGCACAGAGGCACAATTCTGCTGTTTTCTGATTGTAGAAACAGCTGCAGTGTTAGTGTGTTTCTTCAGGCTGTGCAGAGTGAAATGCTCCCGGCCCCTTATTCCGAGTGAGAGAAGCAGGAATGCACGCTCCCGTGAATACGACCTGGGGCCAGACAGAATGTAAATTAGTAGAGTCGGCAGCCAATGAAATGAAAGGAGGAGGAATCCGACCGGCACTGGGGAACAGTGTTTACAGAAACAGAAGATAAGGGATCCTGTGAAAACAAGACAGCTTTGCTAATGACATCCAATTGCAAAGTTGCTTGTTTTCACTGTCCCCTTATTCTGAAGACCATTTAATCAAATGATACAACCCATTTAAAGGAGGTTGAAGTTCACTCTTTAACTGTGGGGAATAATAGAAGGTACTCTATGGTGATTTTTGCTTTCTCTAACCTACCTAATGTAAACTGTACACGGACCAAGGCAGGGGATCCTGCCTACTACTATTTTGCACTTTGGATGTTTGATGTCAGATTCGAGTCAAATCTAAGCAACTTCATTTGGGTTGGTCCAAATGATTTTTTGGGTAATTTATGCCAAAGTTTGAGCTTGAACCTTAAGTTGGGGTTTAAGTTTTTTCCACGTGAACTTACTGTTCCACAGCGCTTACAGTCTGGCGTCACTTTCTACCCGATATCACTTCCAATCCGATGTCACATGTGGTTAATGTAACCTTAACTCATATGTTCCCTAACAGGAAATTACATTGGGCCAGAAGTCTGGCATCTTTTCAGCCCAGTAACTGGTGCAGCATTTTTCGCTATATTTGTACTGCGCCTGAGATCGGGGGCCGTGCTGGAAGTGTGTCACACTACAACCGTACGATGCTACACATTTATGTCTTTTTAACGGCACATCCAGGCGCATTAATTCTGGAACAGGTGGAGCACTTTAAAAGTGGTTTACCTGGGCCCGAAGTGTCGATTAGTAGCTAGAAATCACTAAATCTATGACCGGCAGTAGAACAGGTTCATAGATTCAGGCTAATTCTACACTACATATGCACACAAAAAATATGGCGCCTGGGTGCCAAAAAACATACATGTCGCACAATATGTCTAATAAGTTGAGGGGGAGGGGGCTTTGAGGTTAATACTTCACAACCCACAGAAGAACAAGTGTCTCCTGACCTCTGTAAAGCAAGCCGAGATGGCTTCATATACCAGATGCTTGGCTCTTTCCATATCTGCTTTGGACTTTAATGGAGAGAACTGTGCACATTTGGCCTCCTCCACATTTAATCACTTCTGCGGGGCCACCACCACCACCTAGGCTTGGCAAACAGGGATATGAGGACTGCTTTTTTCCTGATAGATAACACATCCCACATTTTACAGATTTAAGGTATATTCTGGGGATATAGCTTATATGTCTGAAAAGGAAAAATCCTACCAAAGGTTTTTTTCTGCACTCTAAATAAGTATATAGTTATATACTAATCATGCCCCTAATTAATTAGTCACAATGGAGAGAAACTATAATAAACCTCTCTCATTCTGGAGGCCCCAGTAGGCCCATTTATTTTAATGAAAACTGTGTAAAGCTTAAGTTCGCCTGTGGAGGCACTGCAGGAACATTGGACACTTGTCAAGTTGCCTCACATTCTATAGCTGATTGCTGCAAGTATCAGCTCTAGGACTCCTATCTTCAGCTTACCATCAGTTTGCCCTTCTAACAAAAAGGTATTGTCCAAAGTGAATAAGTTCCACATTTAAACACCTATTCTACTGTTTGCAATGCATAATAACCAGTGTTTTCTTGGTAATTCTTCTCTTCTTCTGATTGATATTGATATTTTTGGTTAAAATAAACTATAAAGTCTATATAATTATTACATTTCTATCTCCAATTTATCTGTCTAAACTTTAAGTCAACAAACATACACATCACACTAAGGATTGATTCTATGGAACAGTTACTCATCTTGATTATCCATGATGACGTATATTAGACTCAGTTATGACTTAGAAATTAGTGACTCATCTTCTGTTCTTATAAAGAACATACCACTACCTCCACTTCCTTTTGTAATAGAAAGCCCCCTTAACTTGAATGAGTCACCGACAAGCCTTGATATCTAATATATGTGTATTCACCCAGAGAATGCAACGTATGACAGGAGTGGGTGATATATAGAAATGGGTTGGAGGGGAAGGAAACGCATGATTTTACTATTGCCTCTGAATACTTACCCTATACAAGTCCAAGCATGCACATTCTTTGTTACTTTCTGGTTGAATTAGTGCAGAACACCCTGACATTGGCATTTGACCATGCTAATTGTTTTACATTTTGTCAGTGACTACCTATATAGCATACTTCAGCTAATTGAAGCTGACAAAAGTTGACAGAAATAATTTAATGTAATAAAAAAAGCCAGAGGTTTAAAAAAAACCAAAAAAACAAAACCCAAAACTTACAATTGTCCAATTCTTATCTTGGCTGTGCAGTGAGGTAGGAGTCTTGTTCTCTACAATATAATTATTTACTCGTATGGACGAGGGATTAGTGATTTACATAAGAAGAGAAGTTGGCAGGACAATGTGTTGCTAAAATAGATTATATTCTGCTTCACTTAGGAAATTGTTACCAAAAAATTGATTGAAAATTAGTAGCAGAAAGCAGCTTATTTTATAGTACAGCACTGTGATACTGTCACCGAAGAAAATGTTGGTTCTCTTGGCAGTTACATTATTGCAAATGATAGCATGTAAATAGAAACATATTGAGTTTTTCTCATTGTTTGTACAATTGTATTTCAAGCCGCATTCATTTGGAAGGAGTCCAGTTTCCCAGTATCTGCAGGATGGCGACATGTTGGAATGCAGTCATTTATCACTTAATCATTTTATGTTAACACCTTAAGGCCCAAGCTGGTTTTTAGCTTTCAGGATTACAAATACAGTTAGTACTGCTCAAATCTGTCTCTGGCTTCTCACTAGTTTGTGAAAAAATTTGGGCTTGACACATCCCGAATCTGATATTTTTTCACTCTGATCCTAACCATAAACCTAGCGCTAATCCTGACTGTAACACTAACCCTAAATTGAGGTTAAGTGTTTTTTTTTTTACTTGGTTTGAATGGATGAACTTACCCAATTCTCCGCCGTTTACAATCCCACGGCACTGTCGCTAAGACCTCAGATTCATACGACATTACTTGCAGTCCACGTTAAGGTTATCCATGTGACATTGGACCAGAAGTCTTTATTATTTGTTGCATATCAATTTTATTGACATAAATCCAATAAGGCTACCTGTACAAAGGCTACCTCAAAGCCCTCTGCATAATAGAACAAACACTGTATAATGGCAATAACTTTTTAAAACAATCTTTACTAGTATCAAAAATGTAAAAATGCACTACACAGCTATTTGGCTTCCTATACAGTTATCTTGTGTAGGCATGAAATCTGCAAATATGCTCATCCTCCTGTGTAGGACATTTCTCTTAAACGTTTAGTTTGTGTTATTCCATAATATCACTTAGCCCATTCAGAGGAACGAAGCGCACGCAAAGGATTTACGGTGCAAAAGCATCGTTTCGAAGGCAAAACTTCTTTGTCAAGCATGCGTGGTAAGTACCAAGGTTGGTTTAAATACACACAAGCCTAATTGCTGATTGGCAACAACCATTGGATACATCTAATAAATGCAACTGTGCTACAAACCTTTATACAATATTAACTGCAACAATTCAACTCTAAGCAGATACATTAAATACATAAATCTAATAAATTTAAGGTTCAAGATCTCATTTAACCCTTTAGGGGCAAGGGTGTCTAACTGATAGATCCAAAATGCTTCCCTCCACACCATTCTATTAGTTAAAGAAGAAGTGTCAACTGTATGGGCAATATATGCCAGTGTCTCTGAATGGCCTGGACCATGCTAGCATGTCTATCATCATCAATGTTAAAATTAAATTAAGCCTCTCCCCAGGTTTTACTGTATAAACATGTTGGCATGGTCCACCAGATTTAAGAGAATTGTCCCAAACAGGAGGATGAGCGGATTTCCAGTTTTGATGAATGGACAAAATAGCTGTATTGTAAGCAGAATGGCTGTGGAGTGTATTTTTACATTTTTGATACTAGTAAAATGTGGACTATTTTAAAAAGTTATTGCCATTATAAAGTATTTGTTCTATTGGACCAGAAGTGACCTCAGATGGAAGTGACTAGAGATGGGCGAATTTCTCAAAAATTTGATTCGGTCACTTCGACGAATTTTCCGACAAAATTCGTTTCGTTCCGAATTACTTCGGCACGAATCGCGTTAAAAAACAGCTATTTC